>JPXE02000094.1:0-65766 GCA_000753965.2 Amaranthus hypochondriacus | reverse complement strand
AAAGAGAGCAAGGAGTCGCCTCCTACAAATTTTGTCGTTTAGTATAATGAACATCATAATAAATTATTAAAACACGTTGCAATTTAAATAAATACTCGCTTATATATGTACCTTTACCACTGGCTCGGGTGTTGGTTCCGGAACCTGAGTAACAGAGTTCATGGTCTCCGGTGTGGGATTGTGTGGCTCGGGTGTGCTACGGGTATGAATGGGCTGGTGTGTTACGGGGGTAACGGGCTCGGGCGATGGCTCCACCTAAGCCTTAGGATCCCCATGTTGACTTTGCTGGTCCTCGGCAATCATATTTTCCAAGTTGATGTGCTCGATTTAGAGCACATTTATGTCCCTATTTTAGTGTCGAGTCTCGATGTTTTACATTGGTTTTATATGATTTACACTCGATTTTACCTTGTTCTTGCCTCCATGGTGTTTAGAGTTACTTTTAGGTGTTTTCGGGAGATTTCGAGGTAATTTGGATCGAGTTCGAGGCTTAGAAGAGGCACGCATTTCGAGGCATTTCCAAGCGTCTTGGGCCATCCTCGAAGTGCTCACGAAGATCGGAATCCATTCGATGAGTGTTTGAAGATGATTAAAGCCAATGAATGGCAAACAGGCCCACATTCGGTCGAATGTGGAGGCCATTCGGTCGAAGCCATAGCTACACTCAAGACCAAGCATGCACAACTCACTGGAAATGGCGAATCAAGAGCCATTCGGGCGAATTTGGTGGATTCGGTCGAATCCCATACTAGCTTCGGTCGAAGCTAAGTGATGCACCCCAAGTCAAAGATTTCAACTTACTGGAAACCCCGAATTCGACCACCATTCGATCGAATGGCCAGGATTCGGTCGAATGTGACCTGGCTTCGGGCGAATGGGCTGCAGAAATCAGCGAAATGTTTTCTTCGAAAAGCTTGCCACGTAGGATTCTTTTAGGGCTTTTGTTCCCAACTCTTGTAGCCTATATAAGGGAACTTTTATGAACATAAACCCTATGCTTTAGCAGATAGAAACCCTCTCTTCTATTAAACATCACTTTTAATGCTTTCTTTCAATTTCTTTGCCCTAGAATAGATTTTTATGCTTTCATCTACATTCAAGCTTTGTAATTTCAATTCCTTTTCATTCAAGCACTTTGGTTTATGTAAGTTTACTTTCCTTTATTGCTTTCTCTCTTAGTTTATCTTTCATTCATGCTACTTAATGTTTTGTTCTTCTTAAGTTTGATTATTGCTTTGAATCTTGTTTTATTGCTTTCATTTCTTGTTCTTACTTTGGTTATTGCTTTCTAGTGTAGTTGATAGTTAGTTTCCTTGCCTTGTCTTTCATTATTGTTGATTTCTCTCTTGCCCTAATGTTCATTTTCATGTTCTTTTCCTTGTTCTTTTTTGTAGTTGGTCTCAATATGCTAGAGTAGATATCTAACGGGTTTTGGTTTGGTGAAACCCTAGGTTTGATGAATGTTGCTCATGTGTTAGATTAGGGTTGAGGTTGTTGTGGTTTGTTTGATTGATATTCGATGCATATCTTGTCCTGCCACTCCCCTGTGAGACATAGGGCGATTATGGGTCGTTCGCAATGACTATAGGTCATCAACTTCCCCATGCTATCTAGAGTGTCTCGATTGAGCCACGCTCAATCTCCCTTGACCTAGCTCTATTTGAGAACATAGTATCGACCTAGGGTGGATCCTCACCAACCCCCGTTTGTTTTCTATTGCTTATATCAATCTTGTTTATTGCTTTCCTTAGTTTAGTCTAAAACACCCTCCTTTATACACACACCACTACTTCCCTACACATAGCACTTAATCTTCCTTGCCCTTGTTCTTTGTGGTTCGATCCCCAACTTACCTCTATACACGTTATAGTTGTATTTAGGGTGTTTATAAATGTGTTTGCAAAGCCAAGGTTTCTAGCATTAAACGACGCGTTAAAAACCCGCTATCACAAGTCAACATTGGGTGCTCCTATCTTTTGCAACAGCGATGCCACCTTGTCGAGAACGTCCTTTGTCACTTTTGCTGTGACATCGGCTGTGACAGTTGCTGTGACATCGGCTATGATTTTTTCCTTGAGTCGTTTCTCTACTTCATCAAGTAATGGCATTGTTCTGAAATGAGTAGTAACGCACTCTTTGCCCGAATGCCTTCCTTACGCCCACGCAGACGCCTCCTTTGCCAACTACCCGCCCTTGATGGTCTTTCCCTAAGACCATATGCAATGCATCAACATTGCCTCTTGGGGTGAACTCCCCCGTAGCTTCGTTTTCCTTCCAGCCCATCTGTTCAAATAAAAACGATTAATTAATTTAAGTACATAACAAATCAAGAATATACTTAAATGATATGAAAACTCACCACAGCATCCACAATCTTCTTCGTTCCTGGATCAGGAATGGTAAATTTACCACTTTCATCTCGAGCATGAAGCCCGCAATACCAATCCAGCACCCGATCTCCAGCAGGAGTATTCACGGATGTGGAGGTAGCCGTAGATGAGCTCGGGGTTGAACTCTGATTGGGGTATAATCCCGCATCCACCCACTCTTTTCGGGCCTCATCATACGTTCTTGCGCCCATGTGATGGTAAAACTTCCTTTTCTTTGCTGACTCGGAAGCTTTACCACGTTTTTCCTAATTAATCAACAGAAGTCAAATGTCATATATTATTAGTTTAATAATTAAATCAAAAGTAAATAAAAATGAAAGGCTATAATACTTACAACTTCATTGAGAGTTGTTTTTCTGGCAACAAATGCCTCCCATTCATTTTTCGATATGTGAGGCCATATCTCATACGACATCATTGAATATGCTTCTTCTCCACCTTCATTTCCCGTTTTGACCTTCTTGGTTTGACGGTGACTCTTCTTTGTGATCCAACGAGCTATGAGTTTTGCTTTGTAATCTCTTAATCTTTCAGCAACAGCTGAATGAAAAATACTCTTCTTTTCTTCGTCGTGCTCGATGTGAAAAAGATTCTACAAAAGAAAAATATAATTAATAATTAATGTCAATTCAAGTAATTTTAAATGAAAGTAAATTAATAAACGACTAAAGTTGCTTATTACCATCGTATCATCCCAAAATGAGTTTTTCAAACCCTCTGGAACCTCGTGCCACGCGTGCAATATGGAAATCTTGCGAACACATAGTCACACTTGTTTTCCATATTCCTTACGCCACTTTCCACACGGTTGACCCAACGCGTTGTATTCGAGGTACATAGGCTCTGTGACTTTGAGGTTTTTCGTAGGACCTCGCCCTTTTCGTTTCTTGGAAGATGTCGCTGTTGTAGTAGGAGCTGTGACTATGGTCATATCATCAATAGGAGGAGCATCATGAGCCAATTGCTCGTGTCTAACAAATGGGTCGTCATCCTCATTGGCATGATAACCATCATCTATGTCCTTTTCCTTCGTCGGATCATAGTCCTTATCCGACTCACTATGAACATCGTCATCCACAGTCTCAATTTCGTCTCTGAAAAGATGCATTGTAGATAAAGTACCTGAAAGAATATAAATAGAAGTACATTAGAAAGTGACAAAAATGACAACTTCAACACAATAATATATACCAAATAGTGTTGTGTGCCAAGTTACGTGCATAACAAACCAAGTTTAAGCTAGTTTACGCGCAAAAGGGACAAAAAATGATTTAATAACCCTAAATAATTCATACCTTGTGAATCACTTAATTCAAATGTATTCCTTTCGTGTGATCTACACGCATATAACCAACATCTTCATCATCTTCATTCACCGATTTTGGATTGATAAAGGGTGGGGAGTTTTCAAAAGCATTATATTCTTCCTCATCCTCAACATCACCTATACCAAGGATACTTCTTTTTCCCGGTATAACAATAGACCATTTTTTATCAGAAGGGTCTTTAATGTAAAATACTTGGTTGGCTTATGTGGCTAGTATGAATGGCTCCTCACCATCACGCAAGCGATCCAAGTCTACAAGAGTGAATCCACAAGGGTCGTCATTTTTAACGCATCGTCGATTATTATTCACCCACTTGCATTTGAAAAGACTCATAGTGAAAGTACAATAGTCAAGCTCCCATATTTCATGTACCCACTCGTAGTATACCGATTTAGCATCAATTGGCGATTGATCCTTGGCACTCGCGTAAAATGTAGATGACGACAAAATAGAAACCCCACTATTCTGCAAATACGATGACTTCTTATCTTGACCCTCAGTCCAAAATGTGAACCCATTGACATCGTAACCCTCATATTTGTTGACATCATCATGAGGACCAAAAGCTAACCACTTAACACGATCAGATACACCCTTTAGTTCTTCACATATTACTCGATTATGAAACCAATCAATAAACGTCTTGTTATGCAACTGCATCAATGCCCTATCACCTTTAGACGGATATTTTGCGCGCAATATATCAAAATGCTCATTCAAAAAAGGATGAACTTCTGAAATATGATGCAACACATACAGGTGTGCTTGTAATAGACTATCCCGAGAAGGTGTGATTGTTTTGGAGCCAATTTATTGTTCCTTTTCTCTCAAGTCTTCCTTCATGTCGAGAGGTGGGAAGTCCAATAGGCTTTGCCATAGCCATATACTCGGCTATAAAGTTACCAATCTCATCGCTTGCAGTGCCTTGAATCATACTCCCCTCTGGTTGTGCTGGATTCCTCACTTTCTTTTGTAAAACACCCATGTGTCTCTCAAAAGGATAGCACCACCTTAAAAAAACTGGACCCAAAAGCTTGATTTCACGAACAAGATGAACAATAAGATGAACCATTATGTCAAAGAAAGAAGGTGGAATATACATCTCAAACTTGCATAAAGTTACAATCACGTCGACTTGAAGAGTATCAAGTTTAAAGGGATCAAGAACTTTACTACAAATAGTGTTGAAGAACGAACATAGCTCGGTAATAGCATATCTCACATGTTTTGGCAATATTCCATGTAGTGCGATCGGTAAGAACACTTGCATCATTACATGGCAATCGTGAGATGTCATGCTTCCCAACTTCAATTCACCATTTAGGGTCACAAATCTCTTCATGTTGGATGAGTACCCAGACGGAACCTTAATGCCATACAAAGACTCACCAAAGGCCCGCTTCTCTGCTTTGGACAATGTGTAGCAAGCTGGAGGCAAATAAACTTTTTCACTACTCATCTTCTTACCGACCTTTCCCTTGCTACTACCACCAACTTTATCAGTTCTTTCTCTTTTCTTACTCCCCTTAACCTGTGCCCACAACTCCGGACGAATACCCTTACATTCAAAGTAATCTCGCACGGCCTTATTATCCTTTGTCTTACCCGGAATGTTCATGAGAGTCCCGAGTATGGCATCGCATACATTTTTCTCTATATGCATAACGTCAAGACAATGCCTAACCTGTAGATCTCTCCAATATGGAAGCGTCCAAAAGATTGATTCTTTTTTCCACAGTCGATCTTCACCCCCTTGCACTTGCCCTGTTTTACCAAATACAGTTTCAACCCCCTTAACCTGTTTGTAAACCTCATAACCGGTCAACGGTCGACGAGCTACACGGTCCTCAACCTCCCCGTTGAACATCTTCTTCTTCTTACGGTATGAATGATCTCGTGGGAGGAACATTCAATGGTTCATGAATACATGTTTGCACTTAGGAATCCACGTGGATTCCATGTCATCGATACATATTGGGCACGCTTTCTTCCCTTTGTTCTTGTACCTTGATAAGTTTCCATATGCCGGAAAATCGTTAACGGTGCATAAAAGCATTGCACGCAAGGTGAACTCCTCATTAGCATATGCATCAAACACGGAAACTCCTTCATCCCACATCTTTCTCAAATCCTCAACGAGAGGTGCAAGATATACATCTATGTCGTTACCAGGTTGTTTAGGACCCGAGATAAGAAGCGAAAGCATAATGTACTTACGCTTCATACACAACCAAGGTGGCAAATTATAGATCACTAAAAGTACCGGCCAAGTACTATGTTGAGAACTAAGATTGCCAAATGGGTTCATTCCATCCGTGCACAGTACGAGCCTTAAATTACGAACTTCATCCCCAAAAGTCTTGTGCAACCTATCAATACTCTTCCACTCCGGAGAATCGGATGGATGTGTGAGAAAGTGATCTTTCTTCACCCTATCTGCATGCCACCTCAAATTTAACGCATCTTTCTTTATAGAAAACAAGCGCTTGAATCTTGGTATTATTGGAAGATACCACAATACCTTAGCCGGGGGCCCTTTAGCATCCCGATCCCCTTTACGCTTGTAATGCGATAACCCACACCTAGGACACTCTTCTAAGTTCTCGTTTTCATTCCGATACAATACACAATCATTCGGACACGCATGAATCTTCTGGTACTCTAACCCGAAAGGACACATTAGCTTTTTGGCATAGTATGTCGACTTTGGAAGTTCATTTCCCTCGGGAAGCATCTCACCTAAAGCTTCTAATAACATTGTGAAACTAGTGTCACTCCAATTGAACTTTGACTTAATGTTGAAAATCGTCAAAACTGCTGTAAGTTTGGTGAACTTTGTACATCCAGGATACAAAGGCTTTTGAGAAGCCTCTGTCAACAAGTCAAATACACGAGGACGTTTTCCTAACTCATCCTCGACTCCCTCCATCATCTCATCAACACGATCCACATCCTCATCAACATTCTCTTCATCCACTACATCCTCATTGACATCGGCCACATTATTGACATCCTCAACAACACTCTTTTACTTGTAAACTCCCTCCTCACCATGCCAATCCCAAACATGATATTGAGGCCTAAACCCACGTCGAAGTATGTGCTCCCTAAGGATATAAACACTATCTACCTTTGATACATTGCCACAATTGACACATGGGCAATAAAAACCAACTCCCCCCGTCCTAACTTGATGTTCAACCGCAACACTACAAAATTCTAATACGCCATCAATAAATTCTGACAATTCAATGCTTCCATACATCCAAGAACGATCTTTTGTCATCCTAAGTGTGATTATTTAATTCAAAACAAAATTAATACACATTACATACATAAGTATATATATACTTAACCTTAGATAACCCAAATTTACCATATTTAATCTTCTTATAATTTAAATTGTTCAAAAATTATGTATATTTTAATTAATTAACAAACTAAGTACATAAGTAAACTATTGTGATTATTCATACATAATTAAACTACTTACATAATTAAACTACATACATATACATAATAAACCAAATCAAATTATAACATCAACCAAATCAAATTATTAAAGTTTCAAACTAAAGTTTAAATGTACAACTCAAATGTACAATTCAACAACAATTCAACAATGAAAATTTTAAAGTTTCAAATGTACAATTCAACAACAATTCAACAATGAATAACAATTCAATAAACTCACATTTAAACTATAAATAATAAACAAAAATCAACAACAATTAAACTTTTAAATAATAAACAAAAATCATACATTTTGAATAAACTCAACAACAATGTCCAATATACATTTTAACCCTTAAATGAATAACAATTCAAATGTACAATTCAACAACAATTCAACAAGAATTCAACAATGAAAATTTTAAATAATTAAAAAAAATCATTTAACCCTTAAAGTTTCAAACAAACCAAGTTTCGATTCTAACAACTTAACCCTTAAAATTTGAAAAACAATGAAAATTATTATCAAAAAGAAATTACCTTGTGTATCTAGATGAATAATAGCTAGAATGTGACCTACAATTAAACAAGAAAAACAAAATTAAGTATATAATTAACCAAATTTCGTGCAAAAAAAAACATAAACAAAAGAAAACAAAAAAAATTAAAGAAACCAAAATTACCTTCAACTTTTTCGTGGGTTTTAAAGATAAAATGAACAAGAAGAGAAAAGCAAGATGAAAATGTCGAACAAGGAAAGCAAGCAGCAGTATAGCAAGAGCAAGATGAAAATGACGAAGAGGAAAGCAAGCAGCAGTACAGCAAGAGCAAGGAACATCAAGCAGCAGTACAGCAAGGTCGAAGATGAAGAGGAAACCAAAATTATTATGGGTTTTTCGTGGTTTTTTCGCAAGAAGAGGAGCAAGGAAGAAAAAGCTATGGGTTTTTCGTGGGTTTTGACTGGCGGGTTTCTAATTTTTGAGATGACAATGAGAAGATGAAAGGGTTTACTTACAAAAATAGCCGTTTTATTTTTGGACTACGGGGACAATGGCTGCGGACAAGAAAACAACCGCAGCCTTTTATGCTGTTGTAGAATATTGGCTACAGACTACCTAACAAACCGCAGCCCTTTTGATTTTTTTTTTTTATGTTTTGCACTATTGGCTGCGGACTTCCTACCTAACCGCAGCCATTGTGTTTTTTTTTTTATTTTAATTTTGTCTATTGGCTACGTACACCTTTAAACCGCAGCCAATTAGCCGCAGCCAATAGCTTTTTTTCCACTAGTCGGACGACTCTCACACGATACTCTCATTATTATTATTATTATTATTATTATTATTTTAATTATTATTATTATTATTATTATTATTATTATTATTATTAGGGAAATTCTACATGGTAAGCACCAGGTTTAGGGAAATGCCTCTGGTAATTAATCTTATTTTCTTTTCTACAAAATAGTACTTAACTTTTACCAAACCATCTATCGTAACTATAAGGGACAAAAAACGTTAAGTGGCCGTTAATTTGTGAAATTACCAAATTCCCCCTGTTTAATTCTTCTAAAAGGAAGCTTCATCTTCCGTTTTATTTCACGCATTTCTCTTTAACAACCATTGAAGTCCATGTTCCAAGTTCATTAAAAATGGCTTCATCATCTATACACTTAAGAATATCTTCAAGACCTCAAATTAAAGACTCAATTTCATCAAAGTTTTCTTCTTGTTCTTATTGTTCTTGTTCAAGGGTTTTAGGAGGTTTTAAAAGGGGTTTTTCTGGGGATGATTTCTTCATCTCGTAAACAGGAGTTAAATTATCAACCATAACCTAACAAGGAACTTTCTCCGGAGGTGTATCGGCACCTTGAACTTCTTCAAGTGAAGAAATTGCAGGTTTAGAAATAAATTCATCAGATTTAACAGGTTTAGAAGTAAAATCATTAAGCTTGCAGGTGCTTTCCCAGGTCAATTGTATGTCACTCATGTTTCTTCTTTGTAGGGCCCATCTATTTAGGGGAGCATCTAACGGTTCTCTTTAATTCCTCTTATTGCACTCTGCTTAAACAAATATTATTTGTCTGCTACAATCGAACTGATACAAATTCTTGTGAGAGACGGTCCATTTTGAGAGACCATCTCTAATTGGACCGACCTATTATATATGTTTGAAAATAATATGAGTGGGCATTAAGAATGATATAAGTAGACATTGAAGATGTGAAAAAAGTAGGCATTAAGAATACGTTAAGTAAACATTAATAATAATGTAAGTAAAGATTAAGAATACGGTAAGTAGGTATTAATTTTTAATGAGTTGGGCTTGACATACGTCTTTCAAAGAGACAATCTCTCAAGAGACTAGCTGTTGACTTAACTAATTAGAACACATTTGAACTTATTGGACATAAGATGTGAGAGCGAGATAAATTCACTATAGTAATTCTTTTCATCCTCGTGATAATTAATTTCTTAAAAATTATGTTCATCACGGGTGACTAATGTTGTTTAAAAAATGTAAAAAGATTTAAAATTTTGTTTAACGTGGTTTGTAAAGGCCTATTTAGTCTATTATTGCTAGTTAATTTATTTTGACCTACCTCATAATAAATTATTATCCATAATATTCTAAAAAGTGAATATTCTTCTAACAAATGACGTACTTAAGGATAGATGCTTGGAAAAAAAACTTGAATTCAACGCTTAATGATGTACTAAGCTATGATGTAAAAACACTATAACACACAACAAACATATTCATTTTTTTTATTGTATAAAACCAATGTTACCTTACAACATATTTGCTACTAGGTTAGGTGAACTTACCTAGTTTCTTTTTGAAAAAATAAAATGCGTCTAAACAACTTTAAATACGAAAAAAAACAAACACACAATATAAAATTAAATTTTAAGTATCGATCACAAAGTTTTATGATCTAATTCATTCATGATAAGTAACTCTTCAAACAACCTGACACTGATACGAACCAGGAGCAACAGCAACACACCCATATGGTTCACAACATTCACGTATGCCGGGTTCACATGAATGTCCCATGTGGTCTTCACAAACTTCAGGCTCACACTGGTAAACACCTGGAGAAACTTCTAAACATTCAAGTCCTTCACAACAGTCTGAATTAACAGGATTGCATGCTTGTTCCTCCACAACACATGTTTTAACAGAAATCATTTGCAACATCACTGTAGAAACCATAAAAAATATTAGTTTAATTGCATACATTACGTTTTTCTATATATGTTATAAATCAATCAAAATGCATATATAAAATATATTAAAAAGAAAAAATATAGAAAGAAAATAATATGTTGCAAGGATAACAAAAGTTGCCAATTTAATTTGCTTGTGATTTGTCATTCTCACTATTGCTTGCTTGAAATTATCCATCGATGAAAGTTGTGTGTAATAAACTTATAAATTTAGGTTATGATTTTATTGTGTAGACTTCCCAATATCTTTCTTTCTATTTATAGAAGTTATGGTCTCTAATAATAATTTTTAATTCAAGTTTGTGAATATTATTATATAATTGCTACTTCAAACATTCTACTTACACACAATGTTGTTATGTGGTGTATTACTAATTCTTTATTATATAACTCTACAAGTCTACACAATTGATTTTATTTCTAGTTTGCTTGGGTTATCTGATCTAGCCCCCATTTCACAAATGCTATGAACATCATTTTGAATTAAATTTTATAAGCGTAGAATAAGTAAAAGCCCTTTTTATAATTTATTATATTTTTATATTTTAGGAAAATTTACCTAGAATAATCCAATATTTTCGTGATTTTCCTATGATAATCTCATTTATTGATTAACCATGAATAATCCCAACTTTAAGGGGTATTTGCCTAGAGTAAACTAAGGTAACCCGATGACCTGCTATAGTAGATAATTCACTAAAAAAGTAAACCGAAAATTAATTTAAAATTAGGGAAAAACTTTGAAATTTTACATAAAAAATTCTAAATATTAAAAAAAAAGGAAAAATTACATAGAATAATCCAAACTATTCACGATTTTCCTACAATAATTCCACCTATTTATTAACCATAAATAATCCCATCTTTAAGGGGCATTTTTCTAGAGTAAACCCGGTGACCGGATGACTTGCTATAGCAAGTTTTATTTTTTTAAAAAAAACACAAATTAAAATAAAATGTCGAAAAAAATGTTAAAAAAATATTCATAAAAAATTTATGATTTTTTTATTATTTAGAATTTTTTATGTAAATTTTCAAAAATATTAACTAATTTTAAATTAATATTTAAATTATTTTTTTGGTGAATTACCTACTATAGCAGGTTATCCGGTTACCCAAGTTTACTCTCGGAAAATGCCCCTCAAAGTTGGGATTATTCATGGTTAATCAATAGGTGGGATTATTGTAGGAAAATCATAAATAGTTTGGATTATTCTAGTTAATTTTTTCTAAAAAAAATCATAAATGTTTTTGAACATTTTTATAATGTTTTTTTTGACATTTTATATTAATTTTTTTTTTTTAAAAAATAATAAAATTTGCTATAGCAAGTCATTTGGTCACCGGGTTTACTCTAAGAAAATAACCCTCAAAGTTGGGATTCATGGTATATCAATAAGTGAGATTATTGTAGGAAAATCGCGAATAGGTTGGATTATTCTTGGTAAATTTTCCTATATTTTATATTTTTTGATAAAATAAATTAAACTTAAACAAAATTTAATTTATGAAGTATGTCATATCAACATAATTTGGAGCTGCACATAATTGCATATATTTAGTGGAAACCATTTGATCATATTTTAATGTTTTTATTCCAAACATTTTTTAAAATTATATTTTTATGAATTTTGCCGCAATAAACATAATTTATATGCGGTCATAGAACATTATTTAAAGACGTACAAAATGCGGCACCTTTTATGAATATATTATTCTATGCGTCCCATGCAATATTTTTAGTTAATGATCTGATAGAAAAAAGAATAAAAGTTTGTGAAAATAAGATTTAAAAAGTTAAAAAAAATGAAAACTAATGTCAAAATTTTCTAAATAAAAGATACAGCAAATTAAGTGGTATAGTTAAAAATTAAAATAGTAAAAACTCAATGAGATGAAGGAATTAATAGAACATGTAAAGACAACTTGGCTCTTTGAAATAGCAATTTAAACAAATGAATAATATGCCGATACTATTTAAAGCTGGCGTCTTGTTTGAGACCAGATATCTTTCATTTTTATATTGATTATTTTAAAATAATAAATGACCGCATTATTAATCATAAATGATCACTTTCTTTTTAAAATGTTATAAATGATCACTTTAAATCAATAAAGAATAATTACTTTATTAATATTATAAGTCATAACTTTAACACCGTAAATATATATGTTTGGTCAGCACAATAAAAATGATGCCACCATAAAATCTAGTTATTTGAAAACTAGTAGAATTGATTAATATATTCAATATAACATCAATTATGAATGATTTTATCGTAAAGATATCATAATTAAGGAATTCTTAATTAAATCTATCTCGACCAGCATCTAAAAGATTAAATAGTAATTCTCCAGCTCTTTAGAATGTAATTAAATTTCATATAATAATAATAATGATGATAAATTAGTAATACAACATATAACAACATTGTGTGCAAGTAGAATCTTGATCTAACATTATTTAATTAACCGGCCATGGAAAAGAAATAAAAATTTTAATTCTTTTTTAAAATTATCATTAGAGAATCACACCTTCTATAAATAGAAAGAAGGGAAATTATCATTGGTGCCCCTGAGGTTTGCGTTTATATCAATGGTGTATAAACTTATTTTTTTATTCCAATGGCACCGTACCCCTGAGGTTTAGTGGTAATAACAACCGTGACACTTTTGCCCTTTTTTTCCGTTAAATACACGTTAGGTTTGAAATCTAACCTAACCATGGTTAATTGTTGATGGATGTTTATATACTCAGGTGTTATTTCATTTCAGTAGCTCGATTTTCTTTCTTCTCTCTTCCCTATCATCTTCCTTCTCCTTCCATATACCATTGTTTATATAACTCTATGTTCTGAATCCTATAATCAGGAACTATCTCTTTAAAAACTTCATCACCCTCTTCCTAAACACCCGCCTCATACATAAGTTGCAATGACAACAAAGTAGAGCTTGGAGGCAGTAATCCTTCCATCTTCATTTCTTTAAGAAGCTTCTTCACATCCTCAAATTTCTGAAACTTCACAAATGCCTCTATTAGAACTGAATACTGCCTTAGAGTACGCTTAACCCTTATTCGTGGCAAAATATCGAAAACCTCTTTTGCATTTTCTACTTTCCCAGAGTTAATAAGGTGCTCAACTACTATAGTAAATGTCCTAGAGTTTGGAATAGTTCCTTCTTGCATTATGCTCTGAAATGTCTGAACAACTTCCAAGTCCTTGCCCATTTTTACATAAAGACCCATGACAGAAATACTGCGACACTTGATTAGGGACAGTTTTCTGGGAAAAGCTGCGAGCTTGATGCGTTACACTAGAAAACAAATAATATACATTGAACAAGGCTCTCCTAATCATTGAATCAAAAACTCCCATAACATGATATCTTAACAAGATTACAAGAATAAGTTCTCATAGGACAAATATCGAACACTTTGTGGGCATGAATTTTATGGATCAATTACATCACATAGAACGAGATGGGTATCTATATACAATGGTATATTAGTGTTTACCTTCAGCAGAACATGAAATGGAGATCAAACGACAAATTAAGAAGTAGAATTTGATAAATCAGATCAAGTTTTAGTGTTGAACAGTTATATACTTGTATGAAGAAATAAATTGAATCCGTTATTTCAAACGTCTTCACTTAAGTAATCCATTGTCCAACAACTTTTACTTGAGGTTGAAAAAAAATTATTTTCAAAGAATGGCATGATCAAGCAAGGAGATGATGATGATGAAGAACACAGAGAATGATCAGGAGGGAAAATGAAGAGCCAAAAGAACTATCTTAATCAGATACAAACCATGGTTTGGTTTTATTTCAAACTTAACGTTAAGTTAACGGAAATAGTACAAACGTGTCACGGTTGTAATTATCCCTAAACCTTAGGGGTGCCATTGGAATAAAAAAATAAGTTTATACACCATTGATAAAAACGCAAACCTCAGGGGCACCAATGATAATTTCCCTAGAAAGAAAGAAATAGGGAAGTTCACAGAAAAATAACCTAATTACATAAATATACTACACGGACAACTTTCATCGATAGAGAATTTCAAGCAAACAATAGAGAGGATGGAAAATCAAAAGCAAATCAAATTGGCAACATTGGTTATCCTTGCAACATGTTAGTTTCTTTCTTCTGTTTTCGTTTTTACATATACAAATTTGATTGATTTATAGCGTAGGCAAATATAGTTTAAATCTTTATGGTTTCTGCAGTGATGTTGCAAATGATTTCTATTAAAGCTTGCGTTGTAGAAGAACAATCATGCAATCCTGTTAATCCAGACTGTTGTCAAGGACTTGTATGTTTGGAAGTTTCTCCAGGTGTTCACCAGTGTAAGCCTGAAGTTTGTGAAGACCATGATGGACATTCATGTGAACCCGGTGTACGTGAATGTTGTGAACCATATGGGTGTGTTGCTGTTGCTCATGGCTCGTATCAATGTCAGGTTGTTTGAAGGGATGCTTGCATACTATAAATATAATGAATGGATCTCAAGACTTTATGATACTGAATGTTATCTTTTATGTTGTGTGTTTTTTTACGTATTTAAAGTTGTTTATATGTCTTTTCCTTTTGAAAAAGCTAACTAGGTGAGTGTCACCTAGCTAGTAGCAACTATGATGTACTTTATCTTTTTGCATCATATGTTTATAAAAATAAAAATGTGAAATACTTAATTATATCCACTGTCGCTTGATTTAATGATACATTATCAATCAAATGCTTTTTAGTTAAGCTTAAATATTTTCTAATTTCTATTCAAAATTTCTAATTCTTGCAAGCTAATCGACTAGAGGTTATAACCTTAAACATTAGAGCCTCTCATGAATAAAAAACAAGCTAAACCTCACTTGAAGTTTGATAACTTTCTCTTACTCCATTCAAACCCTAGTTAATTAGACCAATAGATAAAATCATACTCCCCTATTCTTCCTACTTGCATTGTCTCATTTACTTTTGGTTACTATTCACTAATTACTCTTACTATTAACTAAAATATAGTCAAAGAGATCTTGTTTTATTCGTGTCAATGCAAAGATTATTAATATCAAATTTTCTTAATTTTTAATTATGCACAATCAAAGATATTTAAGATTAAAATGTTATCTCGATAAATGTGAAAAAGACAATTGGGACAAGTAGATTGAATAGGAGGGAATAAAATAATTACATATATCATATATATAAACATTTCATTACATCATTTCACTTATAAAAGTGCAATTGCTTAAAAATAAAAAAATTAAAAATAAAAACACGCAGAAGTTCTAAACATACAATATTTTGGTCCATCTTTATACAAACCAAAATTAAAGTTCTAGCAAAGGAAATAATTCATAAAATACAAAAATATAAATTTTGCCCTTGTATCTCTTTTTTATTTGTGCTTCGCTAGAGAATTCATACAGATAATCTCATAGAATATTTAAATGGAAAAGTCTTTATCCACTAGACGATACCCGGCCAGAAGACAAATTTGACGCAACAAATTACCTATATTAAGATTAGCGACACCATTATTAGTGACAGATTGTAGAGTAGTAAGCAACTGAAAGACCGCACCAGGTTGAAGGGTTGTAAAAATCCTGCATCCAGCAACCGAACCGCCGATATTGACTCTCAGAGTGTTGAGATTAGCATTAGTAATGGGCCCATTAAGAACATTCGTCACATTTAGAGAGATTGTGAAGGCGCCGGTTGCGGTGGTGTTGACGGCGGCGATGATGGCGTCGTTAAGAGTGATTTGGACGGTGGCGTTGACGAGAGGAGGCGTGAGTAAGGTGGCAGGGAGGGTTAAAGTGGGTGAGCAAGTAAGTGTTCCGTTGATGATGATGGTGTTTATGTTTATGTTGTTGAGGATGAGACCAACAGGATTGGGGAGTTGTTGAGCATTGGATTTGGGTATGATGGTGTGGTGATGGTGGTGATGAAGATGAGTACAAGAGAAAGAGTAATGGGTGAGATATTGGTTGTGGAAGCCATTGTTGGTTAATGGTTGAGAGCGTTGAAAAGCTTATAATCTTTTAATTGAAGATTCACGATATGTTATATACAGTAGCAGAATTAATGTTTTGGATGATGATTAGGGTTTTGGTTTTGGTTGTTTGTGGAGATATGGAGGGTGTTGGGGAGAGTTATTTATAGGCATGCATGTTTGGAAGGAATTTGAAAAGAAACGGTATATGCTTTGCAACATGCTAATCCAACTTGGAGAACACATAATAAAATATACTATTCCTTTTAACTCCACTTTTAAGCACTTTTAACAAGTTGTGTGAAATAATATATCAGATTTTATGTCAGTTAAAGTAAGTATTATCTCTCATGAAAGATTTAAAGATTGAATTTCAGCTAATTCTATTTTCTCCTCAGTCAACCATATGGTCAAAATTGTGGACATGTCACTACGACATAATATACACTACAAAAACAAATTAGAATGGCTTCAATCCGTAGCGGTGCATGGCTTCGGAATGGCTACGGACACCTACAGTCGCCACTAATGGCTATGACACTATGCGAAGCCATTCCGAAGCCATACAATGGCTACGCCATATTTCCGTAGCAATACCGAAGCCAAAATATGGCTACGCCAAATTACCGTAGCCATACCGTAGCCATTGCTTGGCAACAGATTTTTTCAACGGTCACCAGTGAAATTCAAATTAAAAAAATGACCGTTGGTGGTCTATAAATTGTGATTCATCCATTTGTTTTTTGCATTCGAAGTATTTTACGGTCTAATTTCGGTTCACAATTTTTTCAATTTCCACAAAAAATTATTGTTTTATTGATTTGTAGAATAATAATCAGATAAATTGGAGGTATGATTTTTTACTACTTAATTACTTCAAGTTGTCATGCTTATTATTGTTTAAATTTAATTTGTTTTCCTATTTTTAATTGATTTTTGTTTATGTTTTTCTAATACTTAGATACATAAATATAGTTTAAATTAATTCAATAATATTTATTTATTATCATAGGTTATTTGTTATAATGGCGGATGATGATGGTTTTTTATAATACAATAGAAGTTGGATGTATAATAGACAATTTGATAATGGGGCATATAATATAAAATTCTTTCGAGGGGTTGAAGTTTTTCTAAATTTCGCTATCAGTAAAAGTCAAAGTGCGGAAATTAGATGTCCATGTGTTAAATGTAAAAATTTTAACTATATAAAACCGAATGAAGTGAGAGATCATCTTGTGCGAAAGGGTTTCGTTGGGGATTATTACAATTGGAGGTACCATTATTATATACTCGCTGGAGAGGGTTGTAGTAATGCATTTGTTTGTGAGGAACAGCAGAATACTTCCCTTGTGAGAAACCGCGAGGAAAATCCATACACGCGTATGGTGCACGATGCTGCTGCAAGTGCACTCCCAGAAACATACCACAACTTTTTCCCCCAACACGATAGCCCTCAAAATGATTTTCCATCTGAGGAACATTCACCTATAGATTTATTCGAAGAACCGAACCCCCAAGCAAAAAAATTTTTCGAAATGTTAAGGGCCGCCAACAATTCACTTTATCCTGGATGTCTAACCTATTCTCAAATGTCTATGATTGAGCGAATGACAAATTTGAAGACTGATTATCATTGTCTTGAAAGATTGTACGATGAATTTTCTGCGATTCTGCGGGAGGCTTTACCGCAACCCAACTTGATGACAACCGGGTTTTATGACACAAAGAAGCAGATAGTGGCGCTTGGATTACCTGCGGAAAGGATTGATTGTTGTATTAAAGGATGCATGATCTATTGGGGTCGTACAATGAATTTAAAACGATGCAGGGTATGTGGGACAACAAGGTTTGTAAAGGATGATGAAGGGAATCGACGTATCCCTAGGAAACAATTTTTTTACCTTCTTATAGGTCCAAGGTTACAAAGATTGTATGCCTCAAAGGTTACTGCTGGTGAGATGAGATGGCACCATGAGCACTACAGAGAAGAGGGCGAGATGTGTCACCCATCAAACTCAGAGGCGTGGATCACTTTTAACACCAAACATCCAGAATTTGCCGCTGAGACGAGAAATGTGAGGCTCGGTCTATGTACGGACGGCTTCAATCCATTCGGGAACTCGGGACGACAATACTCTTCATTGCCTGTGATTTTGACACCTTACAACCTCCCTCCGTGGATGTGCATGAAAACACCTTACATGTTCCTAACAGTGATTGCTTCTGGCCCTGAAAATCCAAAGCAAAACATTGATATTTACCTGCAACCATTAATCGAAGAGCTTAATACGCTTTGGAGGGATGGAAATGTTACTTATGATGTGTCCACAAGGAGTAACTTCTGTCTTAGAGTTGCTTTGATGTGGACAATCAGCGACTTTCCCGCATATTCAATGTTATCGGGTTGGAGTACACACGGCAAAAATTCATGTCCTTATTGTGGTACGGATTCTAACTCATTTTATCTGAAAAACAGTAGAAAGATGTGTTGGTTCGATTGTCATCGAAAGTTTTTGCCTGACCGTCATCCATTTAGGAGAGATAGAGTTAATTTTATACCTGGTGTTCAAGAGGCGGGACATGCCCCACGTACCCGCGTTGGTGTTGAGTTACTTGAGGACCTAAACATGTATGGTATGAAGAGGGTGTACGAGAATGGCGCACACGAATACAACAAACAATATGGTCCTTACACGGGGGGGTGGAAAAAGAGAAGCATATTCTAGGATTTGCCATACTGGAAAACCAACATGATTAGACATTGTCTTGATGTGATGCATATTGAAAAAAACTTTTTTGATAACATTTTCAATACGGTGATGCGTGTGGAAAAAGGAACAAAGGATCATTTTGCAGCTCGTTGTGACCTACGCGAGCTTAATATGAGAAGCCTTCATCCTAGAGGAAATGCAATTCCGATGGCTACGTACACCCTTGATGATAGATGAGTTTATGCGCTTCTTGACTGGATCAAGAGTTTGAGATTTTCAGATGGTTATGTTTCCGACTTAGCTAGGAATATTGATATGGGCAAACACTCGATCTTCGGGATGAAGAGCCACGATGGCCATGTTTTCATGCAACGCCTCATTCCAATTGCTTTTCGAGAATTGCTACTTTTGTCGATTTGGGAGGCTCTAACTGAGTTAAGTTTAATCTTCAAGATGTTGACTTCCCCGAAACTAAAAACAGCAGAGATGAGTACATTAGAGGAGGAAATTCTAGTAATACTATGCAAAATGGAGAAAATTTCCCCCCCTCCTTCTTCGACTGTATGGAGCACTTGCCTATTCACTTACCTTACGAGGCAAGAGTAGCTGGACCAGTCCAATACAGGTGGATGAACCCATTTGAAAGGTACTTGCATAAATTATAAGTTTTTAATTTGTTAGTATCACTACATATTGCATCATTTAAATACGATAATGTGCAGGTATTTACGACATTTGAAGCTCAATGTGAAGAACAAGGCGCACGTTGAAGCATCAATCTGCAATGCATATCTCACTGAAGAGGCTTCACATTTTGTGTCTCATTATTTCGAGCCTGATATACGCTTCAAATCTAGGGAACTACCTATGCATGATGATGGAGGTTATAATAATGACAGATCAGGTGTTCTTTCAATCTTTACCCACCGATCAGATTCCATGGAAAGGGAAAAAGATACAGCTGACTGAGGGTGATCTTACAATTGCACATCGGTATGTTCTAATGAATTGTCCAGAGGTTGACCCCTATTTGAGACAATTCACTACAGGGCTACGCTCGAAATATCCAACATTTTCAGAGGATCAAATCAATGCTATCGTCGAGAAGGATTTTCCAAAATATTTCCATTTTTTGGTAATTTAACTTATTTAATAAGAATATATGTGTGCTAAATTTATTAATAATTAACTTATTCATCTATTTATTAATCATCTTTGTTTTACAGGGTAGCAAAGGTCGTCTTCAAAACCATCCAAATGGTCATATATTAAAGGATATTGCAGAAGGACCTTTGATATATGCTCAAAGTTATAACATTTGTTACGTAAACGACTATAAATTCCACACTAACAGGCATTCCACTAGAAAAGCGGCAGACAACAGTAGAGTGTGTGTGAAGGCCGAGGATGACAGTCTAGATGGAGATGATTTCTATGGTCGCTTGAAGAGATAATAGAGCTTGAATATCCAGCTATGCCAATCAAGAGAGTGACCATGTTCAAATGCCAATGGTTTAATCCAACACGTTCAGGACGTGGAGCCGGTACACGTGTTCATGAACGCTACCAAATAGTTGACGTCCACATTGGTCGCTTTTGGGGAAAGTATGACCCATTTGTTCTTGCTAGTCAAGCTTCTCAAGTTTATTACATGTCGTATCCTAGTTTAAGACAAGACCTACAAGATTAGCGAACTGTTTGTAAAGTCAAACCAAAAAAAATCAAGTCAGTATCGCCCCTGGAAATGACATTGATGATAGTGCGTTTCAAGATGAAGAACACACACAGTTCCATTTGTCTGTTGATGATGTCAACATGACACCCGAGTCACTTTGTCATTCTTCGGGACAATTTGTTGAGTGTGATATTGCTGAAATAGAACAAGATCCAACAACTAACCAAGAAGAAGAACCTCTTGATGTAGATCTCGTATTGTCGGGTGATGAGGAAAATGATGATATTGATTATTATAGTGATTCCGATGAAGGAAATTAAATTTGTATTAATTTTTATTGAGTTGTAATTTATAGTTATTTATGTATTTGTATGATTTGAATCGCAACTATTTTCAAATTAATTTCTTCACTTCGTATTGAATGATTTTTCAAGTTTCATATTTGTAAAGTGTAATATTGTTAAGTTTGATATTTTTTAATATTATGATATAAGTATTAAAAGAAATATTTTTTTTTGAGAACTATTGAAAGTTGTATTTTATAAGTAACATTTTAATTTTGAAAATAAAAAGCCATAATTAAAACCCGGAAAAATGAAATAAAAGGCAAAATTTCAGTTCCGTTTCAATTAAGCTAAACTTTCAAAATTTGAAAAATGGCGGTTCAGGATGGCGACGGCATGGCGACTGCAATTTGCTGTAGCCATTTGCACATGGCGTCGGAATGGCGACGGAAGTTTACCAAAGCCCTTTGATATGCACAACTCCCCAAAAATTTGTTGCAGGGCCTTTTCAATTCACCCGGTTTTCTTTCTTTCTTCTTTTTTCCTTTACACTTCTCCTTCCTCATTTGTCATTACTCTACTTTGCTGTTACAATTTTACTCTTAATCTTCATTGTTGGTATTTTCAATTTCATACTAAATTTTCACCATCTTCAACCGTGAGTGTTTCATTATTAACTTCCTCAAGCTTCAATCTGCATTCCTCTATTTTCGGTTAGTCTCCTTTTATTTTTTCAGATTTTTTTATAGTTCAATCATGGTTTTTTGTTTCGAATTTTATTGTTGTTGTTGTTTATTTTTGATTTTTTCAGTTTTTTATATTAGGGTTTATGTATTAGGGTTATTGTTTTGTAGTTCAATTTTCAACTGTTGTTTAGAATTAGGGTTTTTGTATTAGGGTTTTTTTTTGTAGTTCAATTTTGTTGTTGTTGTTGTTGTTGTTGTTTATTTGATTCAATCTTCAGTTTTTATAGATCAACCGTTTGTGTTTCGAATTTTTATAGTTCATTTTTCGAATTTTTTCAGTTTTTTAGATTAGGGTTATTTTTTTTATATATAATTTCTGATTTTTTTATCTCATTAGTTTATAATGTGTTTTTTTTTAATTTCTGAATTTTCAATATTTGTTGGTTTGTTTGTTTTGTATGTTATGTCTTATTTTTTGTTTGTAATGTTTTTTTTTTATAATTTCTGATTTTTTTATCTTATTAGTTTATAATGTGTTTTTTTTTAATTTCTAAATTTTTAATATTTGTTGGTTTGTTGGGAATTAGCTGCGTTTTTTTTATTTCTGAATTTTTAATATTTGTTGGTTTGTTGGGAATTAGCTGCTAGTAATCAATTTTAGTTTGTTACTTTTTTTAGTTTGATATTGTATTTTTGTTTTTATTTCTAGAAGAAACAATGTCAAACCCTAACCCTAACCCTAACCCAAACCCTAGCCAAAACAACAATGACGATGATTCAAATTCACGATATTTATATGATTTTTTAAATTTTCAAGATTATAATTATTCCCAACAACAAAATAATGTTCAGAATTTCAATCAAAATTCTCAAAATTTGTTAAATCATCCTCAACAACCAATGAGTTTTAATCCTTTTTTAAAACAAAAGGTTCATGCATTTCAAAATTTTAGTACTTTTCAAAATTTGAATCAAGCACCACCAAATTTTAATTATACTTCTTTGCTACAAAATCAACAAAAACCCTACCTTCAAACTCAGTTATCTTTAAACATTCCAAACTATCAAAAGAATCAAAGAAACTATACATTTTTGGATGATAATTTACAATCACAACAACAACTACAATTACAATCACAACCACAATTACAACTACAATCACAATCACAACCACAACAACAATCACATCTACAACTACAATCACAACCACAAACACAACCACAAGAAGACACTAACAATGTTGGAGACAATGGAACGAATGAACAACCACAACCACAACCACAACCACAACCACAACCAAGTACTCAATCGCAGGCTCCATGGGATGTTCCTACTGATCCTAGACAACTACTTCCATGGCTTCCAATAAAAAAAGAGTGAGTTACATTTAAAAAAAAAGTTGTATAATATCTTATTATATATATATATATATATATATATATATATATATATATATATATATATATATATATATATATATATATTATATATATATATATATATATATATATACTAATTATTTATCCTTTTAGTTTTGATCCGTCTAAAGACAAGGGACTCTCAGCCAAGATAGGCAAAATTTTTAAGCTGAACTTAGATCCTAATGGCACCACTTGGACTAAAATAAGTGATGATGTTAAGGAACTTTATTGGAATGAATTCAAGGTATGTATCTATATTATTAATTATTGTTTGATATGTTTAATGTGTTTTTGAGTTGAGTTTGCTTTTTTTTTTAGAAATTCTTTAAACGGGATCCTCGCATCGATGCGGACGTCAAACGTGCGTAGAACACACGTTGTGCTCTACGTTATCGCGACAAATTGACCAAGCTGCGCTCTAAATATAGAAAATTTAAAGAGCAGCAAGAGAAAGAGAGGCAAGAAAGAGAGGAGCAAGAAGAAGAACAGGATGGGCAAGAGGAAGAACAGGAGGAGTTCACTCACACAACTTGCCCTCAAATGTTTGGAGTGCATGGAAAGATAATTTTGACTCCGCAGACTTTAAAACCTTAAGCGATAAAGCAAAGGTTAACAGACGTCGTGGTGAGCCCAATGCGAGACCACTTCCAACTTATCGTGGTGGTGGATTGTCTGCTGCTCGATTGCGCGAGCAGATGGTAATTAATTTTTTTCCTTGTGAGTTAATAAATATTATTATTTTTTTAAAATATTTTTTTTTATTAGGCCAAGGATTCTGGAGATGTGGATTTAACTCCACATAGCATGTTGGTTCGCACTAAGGGTGTGCGAGGGGAAGGGGGTGAGCGGTTGCTTATCACTGATATCGACAAACAAATCGATGTAAGTTAAATTTAAATATTGTATTATTCATAATTAACAATATACTTTTTAACAATTCTCTTTTTTGTTTTGGCAGAACATGTACAAGGACCTTAATGATGAGGATCTCAAGAAGGGTAAGACACCGGATCTCAATAAGAATTACCTAAAGGCGGTTGACTTAGTTGCCAAAAAGAGAAGGACATCGTCTAGGGTGTATGGTCTAGGCACTTCTGATGAGGCTTTCTATCCTGAACGCTCTATTTTCCACACTCCTCAAGTTGACCTAAGGAATGAACTTGATGATCTCCATCGTGCCACTAATGAGTTTAGAACGTACATTAATGTTCAAATGACTGAGACCACCAAGTGCTAATGAGTTGCGAGATATGCGAAATCAATTAACATCAATGCAAGACGCCATTAAACGACTAGAATCTCAAATTTCTAGAGAATCTAGTCGTGCGGGTGAAGCAAGTGGTTTGGGCGCTTATGGTGGAAGTCTTGGTGCCTTTCATGGATCTCATAACACGCGTGCTTCAGGTGGTTCGGACGGATATCGTATTAGGCATGGTGGTGGAAATGGTGGCAGTATAATTAGATGATTTAGGAAATTCAATATTTCGTCAAAACAATTACTAATTAAATTTAGTTATTTTATAACTTTTGTAATGTATTTATGAATATTTTCATTATTTATATATTTAGTTTGAAAAAAAAATATATAATTAGTTAATTATATTTTTTGTCGTATATATCTTATTTATTATTTATGTTTTATTGGTTTTATTTTTTTATTTATTGTTATTTTAAATAAAATAAAACTTAAAATCTAAATTATAGACTCCCATAAAAAAAATTAAAATTATAAAATCCTAATTTTTACTAATTAATATTAAAATTTTATTAATAAATAAAATAATAAATAATATTAAAATATTACTAATAAATAATAAATAATAATAATTATACAAAAAAGCTGGACAATAAAAATGGCGTCAGAATGGCTACTGATATTTATAGTGACGCCAAAAATCGCTTCGGAATGGCTACGGTAATCACTTATGGCTACGCCATATTTGGCTTCGGTAACTGTCCGTCGCCATTCCGACGCCAAAAGGCTAATGGCTTCGAAATGGCGTTGCTTCTATGCCGTCGCCATCTTGTTATTTTTTTGTAGTGATACTTTTAGTGAGATATATTATGTGACATTTAATTTAAATGTCACTACTTTAAATTTCTAATCATATATGTAGTGGATTTATTGATATTTATTATAGCATTTGACAGCATAATAAAAAAAATACTAAAGATTTTTGCGACATAGTATCTAGTGACATTTCTCATAAATGCCACTACATACTATCGTAATAATTATATATGTAAGTAAATGTCAAATTGTGACTAATCACTTTAAAGGGAGCTTAAAATTAAAAACCAATAATTATTACACTAAAAAAATAAATTAGTAACACTCTTTTTAATGTCATTAAATTTTATGTCACGAACAGTTAATTTTATTATAGTGTGTACCAACAAAAGGATTTAAAAAGTGTAAGTTTTTGTGAATTATGTATACTATAATGCTCATAAAGCACTTTAAGCTCTATATTTCCTCCTAAGTTGTATCCATATCACTTTATAAGAGGGTGTTTGACAAATGGCTGATAGTTGATTATAGTGGCTGATTTGACTAGCTGATTTTATTAACTAGTTTGACCAACTGATTTTGAAACCGCTGCTATGAGTAGCTTGTTTAGAAACAGCTCATTCGTATCAATAAGCTTGTTTCAACCAGCTAATTCACCAAACACTAGCATTAGTTGGTTTGACCACCCAACGCTCTTTATATATCAAAATAAGCTAAATTTGCTTAATAAGCTAATTTGCAAACACCCCAATGCCCCAATGCAGTGGCGGAGCCACATTGGGTCACCAGGGGTCATGTTCCCCTAGGCGTTTTTAAAAAAAAAAATATTTAAAGTAGACTTTTCTATTGGTAAGAGTAAAAGTGTAAAATTAATACTGAAGTCTTTGGATGATAAATACTCCCTCATTTCCGTCATTTTGTCTTATTTATTTATTTTATCGCATTTTTTTAATTAGGTAAGTTAATTTAATTTGTTCAATTTCTTTTTGTGGTATGTTGTATTTAAAATTTTACCAAATAAGAGTAAAATATTTGTTAATTTGCTAATAAAACTCTGCCAAAATCTCGTCCATTAGTTAGTGCCTACTTGGACTCTAGACCCTGAATCCGCCAGTGTGCCAATGTATGTGATCTCCTAATTAAACTGAAGTAGATAATCCTTTAACGTTTGACACAACAATCAACTTGAAGAAGCACAATTCAAGAATCAAGATCCTATGATTGTATATGTATAGTATAACTATGGATTTTATTTTGTTAAGTTTTTAATTTTTATTTCGTATTGATTATCTAATTTGTGGTATTTTCATGTCACGAATATAATCTCAAATAGTTATTAAAAATTTTTATCACGCTTTTTTTTCTTTTTAAAATATCATTCATACAATCTAAATATTTTGTCTTATTCCCCTACAAATTAAACTACTTCTTAATTTTTGTATTATATCTTTAGATAACAAAGTATTCAAAGGGACGAAAGAGTAGTTTAATAACCTGTAATTCATTAGGTAGTACTTAAAACATTTAATAAAACATAAAAAGATTGTTCAAAATTTTAATTATTGTCTCTAGTTAGAGATTTTATATACTTTGTCCAACTCATGCCTAATTTTTTTAATTTTTTTACTTTATTTCAAAAGGTTTAAAATGAAAAAAATCTTTAATTTGCAGTTACATGATCTGTTCAATTATTATTTATTTAAAGTTAGTATATGTACATTAAAAAGATATTACAAAATTTTCAATGTAACCGTTTATAACATATTTTGAATATTTAGCTATCATCAGCTTAAAATTTTAGTTGAAACTCCATAATAATATTGAATCGTTGAATTTTTTTTTAAATACCGGTTGTTGAGAAAATATACTACAAATACGAATTCATTTAGTTAAGCACTTGGCATTAAATTTTTCTTTCGTGATTTTGTAAGGACGCATCCTTAATTTGTATCACAATCTTGATTCTTGAAGCTAGCGAGAGATAAGGATGGACCACGCACAATGATTTTTCGTGGTTTCCCACGTTAAATTGTAGTCTATGGAGTCAACTCTATATGATGAAAGGAACTGCCCATTTGAAGTGTGGAAACTTCACCTTTCAACTTGCTAAGTTGCTATGATATTATTATGTTATCCGTTAATACGATCGGAGCAAAAATATCAGTGTCGTTCATGATAATTTTTGGGCCCTAGGAGAAAACTAAAAATAGCCTAATTTGAATAAGTAAAGTTTTGATTTTTTTTTCTTAAACTATATATACATTATATAATTTCTCTTTTTTTCCATCACATCAATATTTGACAAATGAACGAGTTTAAGATCATATAATAATATGATACAAAGATATAATTAAAAAACTGATCTTTAATAATAGGAATTAACTTAATTTGGGCCTCTTCATGAGTTGGCCCTGGACATGTGCAAGTTAAAACTACCCCAAAAACGGCCTTGAAAATTACACTATAAAATTTAAAGCTTTTTTTTTTTTTTTTTTTCTTTTAAAAATTTGAGCCCTAAAAACAAGTCGTAAACTAAAGCAAAAACATGATAAACCAATGTCAAACTAATATTTGATACTCTCAAATTTAGGTGGCTCTGTGCGCTCGGCTACCTTGCACATGCATGCTCAGAATACGTACTAAATATATAATGAGAAAGGTAGTTTAAGTAAATAATGGTGATTTATAATATTGAAAAATCACTCATATATGGAAGAATTTGATAGAATGAGACTTTTAGAATTTTAATCTATATTATTTAATTTTATTTACTTTATCAATATTTGTTTTATCTTTTTGTCTGGGTGATTGATTAGAAATTTTGTGGTACTGTTTATAGAGTTGAGTGAGAGTAATATTCCACTTCAAAAATTAAATATGTGCTGATCAAAAAGTGCGAAAGTTACAATATATGTGCATTTATATTTTTGCAAAAAGTACGAAAGTTACTAGATGAGATATTCTACAGCTCTACAAGGATAACGTGCGAAAGTTATTATATGAGCTTTATTTTTTGTTTTGAAACTAATATATTTCACCTCTACTGTGCGCTTTCAATTTACCATTAATATTTTACTTTTGGAAAAAGTTGTATTGATGGGTCGAATTTTCCCTTCAAACGTCGTCTTTAGACTGATTTTCAATTACTATTGTTGTAAATAGTAGGCTACACATTCAAATTTATTTTTATTCAATGGGTCGAATTGACTTGTACATATATTTGGTGAGGTTCATTGTTTCCCAAAACTATTTGGTAGTAGGAAGATTAGCTCACCCAATATATATTCAAGTCAACTACCCACTATTTTAACGACATGGGATCTTGTCTCACATGTATTTCCAACACTATTGCTAGTTTATTTTGACTAGGCTGAACAAAGTTTGGTCTAAACCGTAAACCAAAACGGACCAAACTGAAATTTTAATAATTGGTCTGGTCTACGATTTAAATGGTCTGGTCTATTTTGAAATTATATAATGGTTTACGGTCTGTTCTCGTTTTTTTTTATTTTTTAGACCAAATTGGACCGCAAACCGTAATATGGTTGAAAATAATACTTTTGTATTTAAAAATTAATTTGCTACCTAGATATTTTTAAATGTAGTTTATAGCAATATATACTGGAATGATGTTGATGTTATCAACTAATTACAAATTATTATATTTATTAATTGTAGGTATGGAATATTTGTGTAAATACATGTATTAATTTGGATAAAATATAAAAAATAAAAAACCGTAGACCAGACTAGAGGTCCGGTCCAGTCTGGTGATTTAAACGGTCCAGTTCGGTCTGAAAAATTTTCAGAACAAAATTTATGGTTTGATCTAATTTTAGTGTCAGATTAGACCTAACCGGACCGTGTTCTAATTTCGACCTACATCATAATAAATCATTATCCATAATATTCTTCGAACAAGTGACGTACTTAAGGATAGATGGTTGGGAAAAAAATTTGAATTCAACGCTTAATGTTCAACGCAGCTACAGAATGATCAACTAAGCTATGATGTAAAAACACTAAAACACAAAACAATAAACATATTCATTTTTAGTGTATAAAACCCAATGTTGCCTTACAATATATTTGCTACTAGGTTAGGTGAACTTACCTAGTTTGCTTTTTCAAAAAAGAAAATGCATGTAAACTACTTCAAATACGAAAAAAAAAAAAACAAACACACAACATAAAATTAGATTTTAAGTATCGATCACAAAGTTTTATGGTCTGTTTCATCCATGTTAAGCAACTCTTCAAACAACCTGGCATTGATATAAACCGGAGCAACAACAACACACTCATATAGTTCACAGCTTTCACGTACTCCAGGTTCGCATGAATGTCCCTCATAGTCTTCACAACCTATAAGCTCACACTGGTGAACACTTGGAGAAACTTTCAAACATTCTAGTCCTTCACAACAGTCGCGATTAACATGATTGCATGCTTGTTCCTCCACAACACAAGCTTTAACAGAAATCATTCGCAACATCACTATAGAAACCATAAAGATTTAAATTATATTAGCCTACGCTTTAACAGGATTGAAGGGATGCTTGCATACTAATGAATGGATCTCAAGACTTTGTGATACTGAATGTTATCTTTATGTTGTGTGGTTTTTTTACGTAATTAAAGTTTATTACATGTCTTTTCTCTTTTTAAAAAGCTAACTAGGTGAGTGTCGCCTAGCCAGTAGCAACTATGATGTACTTTATCTTTTTGCGTCATATGTTTATAAAAATAAAAATGTGAAATACTTAATCATATCCATTATCGCATGATTTATTGATAATACATTTTTAATCAATTGCTTTTTAGTTAAGCTTAAATATTTTCTAATTTCTATTCAAAATTTCTCATTCTTGCACGCTCACCCACTAGAGATTATAACCTTAAACATTAGAGCCTCTCATGAATAAAAAACAAGCTAAACCTCGCTTGAAGTTTGCCAATTCTCTCTTACTCCATTCAAACACTAATTAATTAGACCCATAGATAAAATCATATTCCCCCTATTCTTTTTACTGGTCCCATTTACGTTTGGTTACTATTCACTTATAATCACTCGTAATTTTTATTTCATTCTTAATATATAAATTAAAATTTAGTTAAGTGAGATCTTGTTTCATTCATCTTAATGCAAAGATTATTAATATCAAATTTTCGAATTTGTAATTATGTGAAATTAAAATATTAAAGATTAAAATTTTATCTAAATAAATGTGAAAAAGGCAAATGCGAAAAGGAGACTGAATAGGATGGAATAAAATAATTACATATATTATATACTTCCTCCATTCTGAAATACTTGCTATATTTTGATTTTGGACACTATTCATTGTTCACGCTTATTTTATGTATAGCGGCTAATATATAAGTAGAAATATAGTCAAGTGGGATTTTGTTTGAATCGTCTAATCGCATACTTTAATAATATTAACTTTTTATAATTTTCAGATGTGTATAATTCAACATACAAATGAACAAAATAATACATTGGATTGCATAAAAAATCAAATGTAACAAGTATAATAGAACGGAAGAAGTATATGTAAACATTTCATTACATCATTTCACTTATAAAAAGTACAATTGCTTAAAAATAAATAAAAAAATAAAAAAACACAAAAGTTCTTAACATACAATATTTTGGTCCATGTTTATCCAAACCGAAATTAAAAATCTGGAAAAGGAAATAATTCATATAATTACAAAACTACCAATTTTGCCCTTTTATTTCTTTTTTTTATTCGGGCTTGGTTAGAGAATTTATACAGATAATCTCATAGAATCAAACGGAAAAGTCTGTATATATCCACTAGACTGACCCATGATTCTTACCCTCTTATATAAAACTAGTTGATAATACCCGGAAGACGAATCTGACCCAACAAATTACCTATATTAAGATTCACGACACCATTATTAGTGACAAATTGAAGTGTAGTAAGCAAATGGAAGACCGCACCAAGTTGAAGGGTTGTAAAAATCCTGCATCCAGCAACCGAACCGACGATATTCACTCTCAGAGTTTTGAGATTAGCATTAGTAATGGGCCCATTAAGAACATTCGTCACATTTTGAGAGATTGTGAAGGCGCCGGTTGCGATGGTGTTGACGATGGCGATGATGGCGTCGTTAAGAGTGATTTGGATGGTGGCGTTGACGAGAGGAGGCGTGAGTAAGGTGGCGGGGAGGGTTAAAGTGGGTGAGCAAGTAAGTGTTCCATTGATGATGATGGTGTTTATGTTTATGCTGTTGAGGACGACCAATGGGAATGGGGAGTTTTTGAGCATTGGATTTGGGTATGGTGGTGGTGACGGCGTTGATGAAGATGAGTACAAGAGAAAGAGTAATGGGTGAGATTTTTGTTGTGGAAGCCATTGTTGGTTAATGGATGAGAGCTTAATTATAAGAGGTTGAACTAAGGTTTATTTTTAATGGTGATTAGGGTTTTGGTTTTGATTGTTTGTTGACATATAGAGGGTGTTGGGGGGAGTTATTAATAGACATGCATGTTTGAAAGGAATTTGAAAAGTAAGGGTATAAGCTTTGCAACTTGCTAATCCAACTTGGATAACATAATAAAATATACTATGGCTTTTTCCTCCACTTTTAAAGCACTTTAACAAGTTATGGAAAAAAATATATTAGATCTTATGTTAGTTAAAGTAAGTATTATCTCTCATGAAATAATAAGAGATAGAATCTCACCTAATTTTATTTTCCCCTCAATTAACCCTATCTATTTTTATATAAATATGGCTTAGCTTACAACACTACTTCATCACTGTTCACCCCCCTCATTATTCATTATTGTTCATAAGTGCTGTTGAGGAACAACGTTTTTGCTTCGTTGGCACCTTCGCCCGTTGTGTGTCTGAGAGCATTAACTCTGCTCATTAATGCAATGTGTATTTTGTTTGTGCTATATGTTTTATGGGCGGCTCTCCATAATGTAATTGATGAGTCATTTATCAGGTTCATATTTAAGGTAATATACGCATTTTGCTTGTCATTTATTGGATTGCATTTTATCTGATTTTTGGGAGTTTCACGGCAGTTTAATTATTGTTTCTGATCATTGATTATGCTGAGTAGTATAGAAACAGGTCTGTTCTTGGTATTTCTTTTCTTATTGCGATCTGTGCGACATTTACGTATTTCCTCTTGCAGCTTCTACAGTTGTTTTGATTTGTGTTCGTTCATCTGTCTTTGGAGCAGGTAATTTTTCCCCTTTGTGTCTGTTTTTTCACTTGCTTTGGTTTTATATGCTTAGATATATGCCGTTGCTTTGCTTGGATCCTACTTGGATCGTTTGCATGTTCATTGGTTATAATGCTTTGTTTGTTTGGAGCTTTACTTGCAGGTTTTTAGCTCTGTTTTTGTTGACCTGCCTCCTATTTTGGGAACATGTGTTTTTTGTTTTTCTTCCTACCTCTTATTATTGGGTTTGCTTAGTTTCTATCTGCTTTGATTGTTTCTTTAGATGTGTGTATCCAGAGGCTGGAGCGTTGGTTAAATGCCTTATAATGCTTTTTTCTTTTTAATTTTATATTTTTTTTATGTTGTATGTTTGTTGATCTTTAGTGAAGTTCGAGGTTTCAATTAAATATTTGGTTCATTAAGGAACAGGTCATGGACATTTTCATAAAACAACAAGGCTGTTACAAGGAATTACTTAGATAAGTAACGCTACTTTAGGGTTTGTAGATCAGCCTCTATATAGTACATTGAATGTTGATTCCAATGTGGCTTGCGTTGTTATTCTATACAAACCAAAATGACCCATGATTTAACACAACTTGACATTTATGAACTACTAATATTATTCTATACAAACTTTTGACTTTTTCTTTTTTTTTTTCTTTTTCTCTATGTTTTTCGCTTTTTTTTATTTTTTTAACTGATATAAAAACAAACACTACACTACCAAAAGCGGGTAGTGAAACTATAGGGCTATTAGAGCCATACAATACCAACTAATATATACAACCATAACTAAAATCAAAATATCACCATGATATACGAGTGGTGACCTCAAGAAAAACCAAAAAAAATCAAAAACAAGCTAAAGACTTATGCCAAGTGTGATAAACCAACCACAAACATACCATTAACCAAACCAACTAGTATGCTATAAAAGGTTAGGATGAAGATGAAGAAAGGTGAAAAGTGAAGGGATAAGAAAGAAAGTGGAAGGCTAGCTCAAATGAGATATGAAAGAAAGTTGGGTATAATGTAGGGTAATGAAAGGGGTAAGAAAGAAAGAGGATAACTTGATCCAAACTAGCAACTAGATTCATACAATGCCCAAGTCCCTAAAGTCATGCCTAGTGCGCTACACATCAAACATCTCAAAAACAAGCATGTATCATATGGAGAAGGCTCAATCAAACCTCACAATAGGTTCATTTGTGTTTGCTCACATCAATGGCGGCGCCACTAACCCAAGTGCGCTATGCGTTCCCTAAAGAGGTTCGCCTAGAATCCTACTTGTGCCAAATCAAAGAAATGGAACCGCAAGTCAAAGAGTGACACCCATGCTCTCATACTCAAACAAAACCAAGGTCCGGGGTTTAAAAAAAGCAAAATCCATAAACAAAACCAACTAATGCAAGCATATCACCAACATTACACCACATCCAAAAGGGGCATAAATGAGAAGGAGCACGCATAAGTAAGAGCAAGACTAATAGCAAAAGATATAAAAATAAGAAAAGCAAACAAACACGACAAATATGCACAAAAAGGAAGTGCACCCTCCCCCCCAAGCAAGACCAAGCATCGTCCCGAATGCTTGAAAGCTTGAAAGAATGTGCAAAAAGAAGGGGTGGCACACCCAAGCCAATAAGGCTATAAAGGACCCCCTAATGGTGGGTGGGTGGGATAAGAAAAATAAAACCATGACATATCAATCCAATCAACCAAGACCTCCAAACTTCCCAATAACACAAGACACAACTTAAAAAACACAAAAAAAAAACTAGAAAAAGAAATTTGGTTAGGTTGCCTCCTAACAAGCGCTTCTTTAAGGTCATTAGCTAGACCTTTTTCAATAAATAGCGAGTCAAACTCCTCAAGATTTTGTCAAACTCACTTCCAGAGAATATAGAAAATAAGATATAGTAGATTAGAAGAGAATAGGTATAGAAGAAGACCAAAAGAAAGAAGGCACATAATAATGACTTATCATTACATGATGAAAAGCCAAAGAAAAAATGAACAAAAGGAGAAGAAAGACAATCGGTTGGTATGTCATGACAAAGGTCAACATAAGTCATGATATGACCAACCGGGGAAAAGGTATCACAAGCATCAACATGAGCATGAGTTAGGGTGGTGAGAGGTATATGAAAGTGACCAAGAGACATAGAGCCAGTCTCAACAAAAGACACACAAGTGGCATGTACTTGAGACTTATCAAGAATATAAGCATTAATCTCTAAGTCACTAAGCTCATACAAAGGGTTATCATGCGCAAAGATAGAAGACTCGGTAATGTGAGGCACATCGCGAAGGGGTGGGGGAGAGCAATTAATAAGAGGGGGGAGATGCTAGGTCATAATCTAGGGCCGAAGGCACAAGAAGATCATGGGGTCCTAAGCACCCCTCAAGGCACTCACTACATGGTAGAACACTCTTCATAGAATCCACCCCATCCTCAATTAAAGTCTCACGATCAACAGAAACATCCTCCAAAGTCTCAATGATAGGTGAGGGCAAGGATTGGTTCATAGCTTGAGTCAAGATCATGCAAAACTCTTTAATATCCTCATTCTCATAAATTGACTCATCTTCACCATATCTAGACCAATTATGGGGGCATGGGTTAGAGGATAGAACTAAGAAACTAGCATCCTCATTTTTCTTAATCAAATCATCCCCTAAAGTACTGTTCCAATCATTCCCAAGTGGCATAGATGCAATGGACTCAACAAGGTCAAAAGTGAAAGCAAGGGGTATGTTAAGGGGTGGGGAGTTAGGAATTTCCTTCTTGTAAGTGTCCTTGGCAAACCATAAAAACATGTTCCAACCTTGCTCAATTGGTTGGTCAAGGAACTCATACTCATATATAGCCTCAATTTGGTCCCTAGTCCTATCATTCAAACCCATATACAAATCCATGAAAATATGCACCTTTTCAAGACCATGGTCACAAGGGAGAGAATCACCATTTCTTTTAACAAAACGCCAAAAAGGTTCATGCTCAAATTGATGAATGCGATTAGCCATTGAAGAAAACAAGATTTTTTTTTTATATACAAACAACACCAAAGAAATCAACCTAAGTTAGACAAATCTCAACTCCCCGGCATCGACGCCATTTTGAAAGAGGGCTTTTTGGTCGTCGCTAAAGCCTCTAATCAAACAAAATATATAAACACCCTTACTAAAACTACACAAGTGTAGTGGCAAGTAGGGGGTCGATCCATAGGGAGATGAGTGCGAGACTTAGGGCCTATTTAGGTGTTGGGGGATCATATAAGAATGATGGGTAATGGGCTAGACTACAACTACAACTGAAAGAACCAAACAAAGAAACATCGGGGTAGGGGATAACTCGTGTGCAATGGACTTTATATAGTTAAATTAGGGTTTAATTTGGTTTGATCGCAAATGTGTGGATTCAAATACGAAGAGCGATCCGATCCTGGATCGGGCTTGGGATCGCCTCCGAGAATCCCATTCCCCATCACTCTCGTGAGTGAGAACAAGACCTACGAGCAACAAAAATCCAACAACCCGTCAATTCTCTTCTCCTCTCGGAGTAAGAGGGTAAAACTCCCTTTTCGTGGGGCGAGCACAAGTTTCGACTCTCGCCGTTCCCCTGACTCAACTCCTCCCACTGAAATAAGGTCGATTCTCATGCGGACCCAACTCTCATTGGTCCCCAAGAAGGAGATCCGGGTGACATCAAATCAATGGGCGGAGCTACCCACTTTTGGGGTTCACAGTCAAACCAACATCAACCCATTTCTAACCATAATCAATCCATTAGCACAAAATGAGTCAATCACTAACCCTAAACAACTACTCACTAACTATAATCATAATCACACCATTAATAATCATCATCAACATAAAAATCATTAATAACAAATAAACCAAACTCTCAATCAAACATCAATGACAAAAAATAAATAAAGACAAGAGCAAATAACTAAAGCAATTAAGAAATATCATAATCAACTAAAATTAATAAATAGACAATAAAATACTAAAAATAAATGAGATTAGAATTTACCCACAAAGTATGAGATAGATTGAAGACCAAATGACAAAAACCCATAAAAAATCCATGACCAAACTCCATTAAAATACCTCAAAGCTTCAAATAATTACCAATAAAAGAGAGAAAATAAAAGTAATTAACTAAAATAAACAAGGAAATAAAGTTTAGGCTAAGAAAATTAAAAATAAAGATAAGAAAAACTAATTAAATTAAACTAGGGTTTATATTAGTAAAGTGGGAGAAAAGTGAAAAAAGACTAAAACAAAGCTACTCTTCGCTGCTCTGTACTCGCTTCTGTTTTTTTTTTCTCGAAATTGATAAGATTGAATGTTAATTCTCTGATTTGGGCCTGATCCGTACAACTTATAAACTTCCCGTGCAGCATCATGTATCAAAGGTAAGCCAGCTCAGTTGGTTAGTGTAGCAGCATGCAGCCAACAGATCCCGTGTTTGATGCCCCTTGGAACGATTTTGCTCCCTTCTTTTTGTGCTACTGACCTATAGCTGCTGTGGAACGTGTGGTCCTTCCACATGGAGCGATTGATCGCTCCACTTTCTGCCTCCGAAGCTAATGTCGATCAATCATTGCACTTTTGGAAATAACGTAACTTCTTCGTTAGAACTCTGAATTTGACATGTGACCAGTCGATTCGAAGCTAACGAATTCAATTTTTGTCTCACATCAAAATATTCACCGAAACCCAAGTGAGTTGACCTCCATTTTCACTTAAGTTGACTTTTCATTGATAATACTTCTTGCTTTGCTCGGAAAAAGGTGCAAAATCCTACAAAATACGCACAAACACATGCTTCCCTCGAAAGGGATGTAAATCCATGAAAAAAAAATTAATTGTAACAAAAATCGTATAGAAACATAGCAAATCTCATGCGTAAACGGAGTCAAAATAGGGTTTATCAAACACTCAAGTAGAGTGAGTAGTAGAGGTGCTGACGTGGAAAGGGTTTTTTTTTTGGAAATACTTTCTCGTTTTTATTTAGTTGCACCAAATGCTTTTTTGGCTATGCATTATTAGATACTGTTTTATATATTATGGCTATTTGACGAGAAAAAAATAGTCATATGAGATTTTATTTTATTCGTCTTGTCAGACACTTTTATGATATGACATTTCTATAATTTTTATGACTAATTAAGTTAAGTATTTCTAGAAATCTATTATTTGAATTATATATAAAAAAAATTTAAAAGAAATAAGAAAAAAAACACATATTTTTGAAAATAATCAAAACCGGATATCTGGTTTCCGGTTACCTGGTTTAAATAGAGTCGGAACCGGGTCGCAATTTTAGGTACCCGAAAAAGCGGGTACCCGGATTTCCTGATCCGAGTCGACCCGGTACCCGATTTTGAACACCCCTAGTTATGAGTATTAACCAACTGAACTTGTTTAAGTATTAAGATTATCGAATTGTATAAGTTGCAGTACCGTACTTCTGCCATGGTTGAGAATGTTATCTTAATGACTTAAAAGTATGAAGCACTAAAAGAATATGGTAAAAGTATACAGTAGTGGCGCCAATTAATTATAAGTTCGTACTCTAATTATTATTTTGTAGAGTTATACTCGGCGTTAAGCACTGACCGATTCAATCGGCTGTCATTCGGATTATGCAATTGAGGACTTAGCTGCAAATTTTTTATACACTTCATATTTGATGATTTTGACGTATTTAATTTTAAGGAAAATTTACCTAGAATAATCCAACTTTTTCGTGATTTTCCTTCAATAATCTCACCTATTGATTAACCATGAATAATCTCAACTTTAAGGGGTATTTTCTTAGAGTAAGCTTGGGTAGCCCGATGACCGGCTATAGTAGGTAATTCACTAAAAACGTAAATTGAAAATTATTTGAAGTTAGAGAAAAATTTTGAAATTTTACATAAAAATTCTAAATAATAAAAAAAATTATATTTTTTTTTAACATTTTTTAGAAATTTTATTTTAATTTATCTTTTTTATAAAAAAACTTGCTATAACAAGTCATCCGGTCACCAGGTTTACTCTAGCCAAATACCCCTTAAAGTTGGGATTATTAATGGTAAATCAATAGGTGGGATTATTGTAGGAAAATCACAAATAGGTTGGATTATTCTAAAGAATTTTTCCTAATTTGAATTATTGTATATTTTTGGAACGAACGATATGTATTTTTATTTTCCTACTTTTATGTAATATTTATCAACAAAACATTTTCTTATTTTGAAGGTTTTTAACAGTTCGGCATTTTCAGACTTCCGCTACAAATTTTGATTAATGTTAATTACGTATTGAGACTGTCGCTCCTTTTACAAATACTTAGATTACTTTTTTTTTAGATTAATTAATTTTACTAAACCATTTGAGGTAAAGAGTGATGCCAATGGAGAGGGAATATGAGTAGTTCTAACACATGATGGAAGACGTAAAACTTACTTTGGGGAGAAACTAAGTGGGAGTACATTGAAATACTCTACTTATTCCACACTATTGTTTGTGAATTAGATAATTAGTCTCATTATCTTAAGGTACAACCCTTCATCTTCAATTAGATCATGAATCCCTAAAACACATCAATGCACCGAATAAACTATATTCAAGGCATGCTAAATGGGTTGAATTGTTAGAATCTTTTGACTTCTCTTCTAAATACAAAGTAGGTAAAGCTTGTGTCATTGTTGATTCCTTAAGTAGAATGAAGACATCACATATTAGCCCTCTTAGAGTGTAAAAATTTTGGGTTTTGAGTTTATGAAGGACCTATGCCCCCATCGATCTTGAATTGAGATAATTGTATCAAGACTGGCTTATGGAATCCAAAGGTCAATCCATACACAAGAAGGGTTTCGTTTTAAGCTAGAAAAATAAATCATGTATGCCAAACACCCCCTTTAGATATGTTTTGTTAATGAGGTTCATGAAGGCTGATTGAGTGGACATCATGGTATACTAAAGACCTTAGATATGCTAGCCCAAAATTTCCATTGGCCCAAGATGTTGGGTATAGCATAATATATATTCTGAGATATGATACTCGTCATACGGCCTAGATAACTTTTCACAAAGATGAATATAATACTCTCCTAATAGTTGAGAGACCTTAAAAACATGTTTGTATGTATTTTATTGTAGCACTACCAAGAACAAAAACAGTAAATGATGCAATGATGATAGTAGTGGATCTGTACGTTCTTAAAAGTGGTACATTTCATAGCTTGTAATAAGACTAATTGCCAACCTATAATGTTGAAATAGTAAGATTGCAGCTTAGTTTTTGACTGAGATTGTACGTTTTTGATTTTTTTTTTTGGAATACCTTGTGGAAACAACTAGGAATCAAACTTATGTTTAGTACTGCCTATGATCCACAAACAGATGGTGTCCCTAAAAGCTTAGTTTCAGACTGAGATATTGATTCCCAATATACGTGTCTTCGCGTTTGAGCCTAATGTTAGTGTTTGTTCGCTGTTACTAATAGTCAACGACAGAAAATTACTTTGTTAGCTGTTTAACAATGAATACAAGGAAGAAAATTTCATAACGTATACAATAAATAAATTACATGTTGTTTGCTATTATCAACAGTGAATTAACACTGTTGATTTTTTAGTCCTTTCAAACGTTACGACATTGTCTTTCTTTTGTTTGTTGTCAGTAACAACGGATAAAGTAAGTTTTTTCTCTTGTTCGTTGTTATTAACAGCGAACAAAACCTTAGGCTCGAACATAAAGACACTTATTTTGGGAATCAAAATTTCTCAAAGCTTATTATTAGAATTACTTTTTTTAAGTTTATTTTATTCAATTTTTCATTCTTATTAGTCATACTTTACTTGATAAATTAAGAAAACTCTTGACTTATTTTTTAAAGGAGGTGTCTTTCAAGGGCATTTTGCATCCTGCTAGCCTGTCGTGTCTTTGTGTGAATAAAGCAAGAGGGCTAGATAATTTATTCCATCAAAGCCTTCATGACACTAGTGGAAAAATACCCAATTGCTGCGGTTTTTTGCCCAATAAATGTTGTAATTTTGAACCTAACCATTAGTGGTGGCACCGTAGCAAATATTAAATGTTGCGTTTTATAAACGCAGCACATAAAATACTTATATGCTGCGGTTGTCCCCAAAACCTATAACCGCCCCAAATTATGAAGGCAAAGACTAATTGGAATTTAGTATTAATCAAGCGGAAACTCACTTTTTCCAGCATAATTAAGGGGGTTACTAAAAGGTTAAACCTATGTTCAAGTAAAATACTTGAACCAAAACCAAAGTAATATAACGGAAGTCTTAGTTATCCAAAATCATGGAAAATTACAACCGAATCGAAACAAGTCTGAAGTTCGAGTTACATCTTTAAAATAGTCCAAATCTAAATAAATTTACTAATACTCTCTCAAATACAATAAAGAGATCTACATAAAAGTGAGTCAAACTCCAACTCAAGTTCATCCTTCGCTCCCATATCACTTCTCTTTCGAGGTGCCATGGGGGTTCACTCTAACAACAATCAGCAAAAGGCTTAGTATAACACAATAATGCCCGTCAAACAAGTTGTTAAAACATTTTGGTTTGAGTAAATTCATTTTGAAAGATGATTTTTCATTTGATAAATCATATCATCATTCAAACTCAATTCAATAGTTTCATAATAATTCCAAGTTCTCATTTTTCATCACAAAATATATGATCTCAATGGATCCAAATCAATTTCAAACTCATATCATAAGTTTGCATGGATACTCTATGAGTCATCCTGTGACTCGGTTCGTAGTCGGTCTACCGTTTGCGACATGTCCGACAAGTGTAACACAATGGTATTGTAAACAATACACACTCAGCATTAGTGAGCCGTTTAACCATGCACACAACATTTGTTGTGCTATATGTACCCGCCATTTAGGCTAAAATAATTTTGTGTATAAAAAATACGTTGTAATTTGAATAGCATTTGAAAAGTAAAAAATAATAACTTTTTCTGTAAAATAAATATCTTTTATTTGCAACATAGCAAAACATACTTTCTTTAACGACATAGAAAAAATCAAATCATAATCTTTTCTCACATGGTTAAAACATGCTTAATATAATCATATTATCAAACATAACCTTTGTATTATATTAGGGTATCACTAGCATGTGTAGAAATGCATCGTAACAAAAAATGACTAAAATTCAGTACGATTTTCCAAGGATAAAATGTTTTGTTTCAATCCTTCTTTAAGTAAATATAACTTAAAAGGATTTTTGAAATTCATTAAAAATAACTATAATAGAGTTCATAGTTATGTCGGTAATAAAATCGATAATTGATTTACAGAATATATCTTATTTCTCCAACAAGGCCCAAATTAATCAAGTCATTATAATACCTTAATTAAAAATAATTTAAGATTGTCCCATCAGATTATAATTGGTTATGCCAATTTATAATGATTTTACAATTATTTTTGACAATTTAAGTATTCACCGTCACTTAAATGATGTTTTAAATCCATAAAATTTATAAATCATCTAAGTTAAACTTATTTTATACTATGACGCAGTAGGTTACTAGTAAAATTATAAATTTTTGATATAGGTCTATTTTTACTCAAATTTAATTAACAATATCACACCTTTAAATAATTAAACAATTTTTATTAATTTGATAAATTAGTAAATAATTAATAATTAGCTTAATAAAATTTTACCAAAGTTCTAGAAGTCATATAATACTTTTATTAGCCCATTTAAACTTATAAATGTTATGTATGATATTTTATTTTTTTATATAGGCGTTTTATCGATAAATAAAATAAATCGGTTTAAAATTATTTAAGTCCGAATAAAATAATATAAAAATTGTATGATGTTCAAAAACTATTTTAAGAAATATTAAATCTTAAATAACCATTAAAAATCGTGTGGGGTATTTTTAATAATTAATATCATTATTTAACCGATAAACTGAATAAAATTTATTTAAGTCCAAATATGGTCACGGAAATCCTTATCAATTTTTGAACATGTATTTACTGTTTATACAAGTGTCTCATAAAGTTTTCATGTCCAAAGACGTCATTTAGTATTTATTTTGTATTTTACTGTTTTCTAACTTACCGATTATTAATAACTGAGTAAAAATTATTAAAGTCCTTAAACGTTAACGAAATCTTCGCAAAATTTCACCAAATTACATCACTGTCCATATTAGTATGTGATAAAAATTTCTAGTCCATATGTCTTTATTTGTTAATAATTTTATATTTTACTATTTTACAATTTATTGATAACCATTTTAACATCATCATCATACCTAGTGTTCACGCACATAGATAAATCTATGGTCAGGGTCCGGGGAAGGAAGGTCGATGGCGTCTCATACCCATAAGGAGAGGGCGGTCACAAGAGTCTTTCGGCATTAGAGGAATCTTCAAGGATAGGACCTGCAAATATCCGAAAACCTGCATCTTACACCCACGTTAGCCAAGCATAGGGATCATTTAAAAATTTATAAACGATACAGGTAAAAGAGGCAGTAAAAAGCGACGACGAAAGACACAGAACAGTAACAAACAAGTCTAGTAATCTAGGACGTGAATAAGGCGCCGCCATGTGGCTCTATCCCTGGTCAAGTCCTTAGAGGGGTGTAGTTCGAGCAGGTCGCTGTTAATCTGCTCCTCCCACGTCCTCTTAGGTCTTCCCCGGCTTCTCTTGCCCTCCACTTTGATGCGTTTGACCCTTCTCACTAGGGCGCCATGGGTGCTTCTCTGCACATGCCCAAACCATCTGAGCCTGTTCTCCCGCATCTTTGCAAAGAGAGGTGCAACCCCTAACTTCTCCCTAAACTCCTGATTTCTATTCATGTCCATCCTTGTCTTACCACACATCCATCTCAGCATGCGCATCTCTATTACATCCATTCTCTGCTCGAACGCCTTCTTTACAGGCCAACACTCTGTTCCGTACAACAAAGTCGGCCTAATTGCAACGCGGTAGAATTTACCCTTTAGTCTACTAGGGAATCTTTTATCACAAAGCACCCCAGTCGCTACTCTCCATTCGAACCCAGATATTTGAACTTGGACGTGCATGCAACAGCTTCTCCCCTGATGGACACCTCTGGCTCCCCTATCGATTATGTCCCACTAAAGTCACATCGCATGTATTCAGTCTTCGAGCGACTTATGCGTATCCCCTTACCCTCCAAGGCTTCCCTCCATTCTTCCAATTTACTATTAGCCGCCTCCTTAGTTTCTGCGGCCAAGGCTATATCATCGGCGAAAATCATACACCATTGTACGGTTTCCCAGATGGATTTTGAGATTTCATCCATAATCACCGCAAAGATGAAAGGACTAAGTGCCGATCCCTGATGTAGACCCACTCTAATACTGAAAGACTCTGTTAGCCCCACCGGTGTCTGTATGTTAGTCGAAACTCCTTCATACATGTCCTGTATTACCTCAATGTATCTTGATGAAATACCTCTTTTCTTGAGGCTATCCCAAACGATGCTTCGTGGTATGCTATCATATGCTTTCTCCAGGTCGATGAACACGAGTTACTCAAAATCCGAAGGTAGGAGACATTATAATATGGTTTTATTCACTAGTTTTGATGATAAAGAGCTTATCTAATACCATGTTTTATAATAAGAGTATTTAACAACTTAAAATCCATTAAAATATCGATTTAACGAATAAATTTCAACAAAAATATTCAAGAGATTTTTTTAACATATAGCTACTGGAAATTATTTTTAAAATGCATTTCAAATATTTTCCAAGTCCACATAACCATTTCCTTCACCATTCCTTTCAAAAAGTAGTGTAAATCATACCTTTAAACATACAATAATTTATAAAATTAACATGCACGATGTCCACAATAATAATACGTGTAATAAATCATTCCATACTCAAAATTATCATTTTTATATTATTTTTCAAGAGTTAAGAACTTCTCTTTGGGAATTTTATGTTTTTAAAAATAAGTTTATACAAAACTTTCCCAACTTATTCTTAAATCTTTTAAAAATTGCCCCATGTGACATACCTCGATTCTTAGCTCCAAAAGTACTCCTTAAACTTTGGTACAACTTTTCAATAACTAAGATCCAACTCCTTTGCAACAATTATTTTTAATGAATTTCGATTTCTAACTATTGTTAGTGTAACACTCCTGAATTTCCAACCTCTTAAAAGAAACCAAATCGTGAAGGACAGGAGGCAATTCGGGTGTTACATAAAAAGAAAAGGATCGGAATAGAATTTTATTAAACGTTATACATTAACTTTAAAAAGGTGAGTTAAAATTTCGGCAGCATCTCCGCTAAAACTCGAACATGTGGTAGAGCCGTTAGCACAATAAAAACATTAAACTAATTTAAAGGCATCATTGGCTTTAAAATCTCATATAACGGCAAAATGGTTCATCGTCGGCTTCTCAAATCGACATGCCAAGCATGGATCGTGGTTCCAATGTCAACGTTTGCGTTTTAAAATGACTTGACTCTTTAAAACCATACAAGTTATGAACTACGCAGCGGGAATACAAATATACAAAACGTATACAACCAAAGTTTACAAAAGATAAATAAGAACTACAAAATCAGAAGATAACGGTATGACATAGATTATGCTTTGCCCTCATCACTCTCCCCCATTGCAATGCAATGCAAAAGAAGTTCCAATACCTGCTACGACTGTCCATGATCGACCTGCGGCTCGACATCAGACCAAAGGCCAATGTGTCATAGCAGGACAATCATAGAAAGTCATCAAACAATCAAACAGAAACACTAACATGTACACGTCAGTCGCTAGCATCAAATATAATAAGGCCAACTACTAGTTGACATTATGCTATATAACATAAGATGATTTCATAGGACACAAGCACAAATAGTAACCGTTTATCTTCCACCTATACTTCTTAATCTCATTACGTCATTTCCAACCCGAACCATGTGTTCTTAGGTAGACTGCAGGTTTTCACACTTCTCTTTACAAAACATAATCTCGTGTAAAACACGCATAGTATAAACTCAACCAAAGCATTAACAAACCTGTAGAGCTTGTCTTTGTTAAAGTAAGTGTAATCATAGCCCATCTTTGGGACTGGTAACTCCCTTGAGGTAACTTAGCTTAGGCGCACTTCTCACTAGCATAAACTACTCTATCATTGAATAATCAATGAATAAACGTTTTATCAATACGTAACCTTTCAATGAATGAATAAACTTTATATCAATGAATAACATTCTATCAGTGGATCTTTTCTCCACTTCATGGCATAGTGACACGGCCATGGGCATTATCGGCCACCCGACACCCATGGCAAAGTATGAGCTCATACCCCCTCCAGCTGACCCTCTCGGGTCCTACCTTTGGTAAAACTAGAATACTAGGGTACTAATCCAGTGAAGAGGCAACCATATTGGGGTTAGCAAGGCCCGCATGGTGCCACCTCGGTCATGGGGCGGTATCGGCCACCCGGCGCCCAATGACAAAAGTATGCTCATACCCCCCATACAGTGATCCCGTTGGATATCACCTAGGGGACTATTAAATCAACCGGACATAATCCAATTGAGTCACGCCAGCTAATCATAACTTAATGCTTGATCAAACTGGAATAACTTCCACATTCTGTTATTAATGAGGGCCCTGAGATAGCAGAACGCCGAAACCCACTGAGCAACTCAAACAAAAGATAAAAATTCACCTTTAAAGGAGTCATTCTAACTCTAAGTAAGGCATAATCCAATTCTTAAATAAATAAGGGGGGGGGGGGTGCTCCCCGCCTTCTACTAACACTAATTATCTAAACTAGTCTAGGCACAAGGATTTCATAATCGATAGCTCTTCATATAAAGTGTACTCACTAGTATCTCATAGTTTCGATGCAATACATATTATCACAATAAACAATAATGTCTTAATGTAAATAGCATATAAGGGCTAGTTATTGCGTGCACGAACTTGTAAGCGTCATTGCACGACAAAAATCACAATAATCACCCAATAAAGGTTCTACCTTCCTCTTATGAACTGGGAACCTATACAAGTTTGAAGTAGAACTAATAAGCCTATTTGTCTCCACTTAAGAGCATCTAAATGCTAGAACAAGTTATCATTCACCATTCAAAGAAACTTCTACTTATTGTAATGCATACTAAACAATTTCCCTTACTCAATCCATACTTATTCATAAGTTATGAAATTAATTCAATAATCAAATAGGCTTTCACATTCACTAAACCAACAATCAAGTAAGGTTTCACAACAACAAAATGAACATTCTGACCATTTCTATAAACCAACGAGACTCAAGTTATAAAACCACATTACCAAGATATGTTGTAAATTACTGCCACTTACTCGTGTTACAATCATTAATAGTAACAAATAATTTTGCTACAATTACACCGCTTACAATAACTAACGAAATCAATCATGTCAAGCATTCTTAACACGACAACATTCACCCTAATAACTAGGATGATACCACAATTGACTAACAATGACACTCATTAATATAAACAATATCCACCATCATCTTTATGAAGCAAGTGACAATTCACCACCACTTTTAGTGACTAAATAAAAATCCTAGCCATTTATTAATACTATCATCACCATTCACAATATAATCACCAATTCAAACTTTATACCATTCTATTCAATTAACAAAACATTTTCAACCCAAAAGTAGTACCGTTAACATCATTTTCATTCATACTTCAAACCCTTATTCATAATTATTTTCAAATCATCAACCAAACTCTTACCCACAATAAGATTTAATGAATATAACACAAAATCAACCTCAAACTCATAAACTAATAAAATTCCAATTAAAACTAGAAAAAATCAATTAGAGAAAGCAAAGAAGGCTCACAAGGGTGAAACAAGAGAAAATGAGTGAAGAGACAAGTGCTTAGGGTGGTGGTGACACAGGCGGAGCGGCGGTGGGCCTTGCTGCTGCTGCTGGTGGTGCAAAGCACCTTGATGCTGCTAATGGTGGGAAACGCAACACCTATTGTTGCTCGTGGAAACAGCCACAAAAACATGATTGTTGATGCTGCTTGGGGGTCTTGGGAAGCTGTGGTGGTCGTGGGAGGCTATCGGTTGCTGCTTCCATGGGTTGTAGCTGCTCAACAATGAGGGAAAAGGGAAGGGGGTTTGTCTCTTCGAAAAAAAAGAGGGAGTGACGGCTAGTGAGGTAATGACTAATGAGATTATTGTTCTTCTTTTGGCCGAAATTTCTAGGCCTTCTTAAGAGATTATTGTTCTTATTTATTATGATAAATTACCCATTTTATATTAATCTTAGTTTATAAAAAGATTTCATTTAAAAAAATTTTACATGAACAAGTTTTAACAAAACTAGTGAAATAAAGAAATAAGCATAACTTACTCTATTCTTAGTGTATTTCTTCAAGTTTGGTGTCTATGGAAAGCTCTTGAAATGAAGATTATTTTTACGAAATATTTGAGTTTCTAAACATAAATTTTTAGAAATTTAGATGGGTTTTTTTTTTGAAGAAGATTTGATGAGAAAAGAAGGTGTTTATGCTAGAAATTGTAAGATTGAACTTCTATGATACTTATGGATGAATTTAGGAGTAAAATGAAGAGTGAAAGAAGGTTGATGGACATGGAAATATAAACAGCAAATATGTCTTGATTTATCATGTTTGCATGTTTGCTATGATGATGGTTTTGGGTAAGAACAAAAGAGGCTTTGGGTAGAGAGTTTTGATGGAGTGTGTAAGTGGGTTTTGGGGCTAAAAGAGGGGTAGTATGACAGCTAGGCCTGTGCAATGGGCTAGATCCCCATTTGCGCCCCTTATCCAACCCTTAATCTTAAGGGTTCTATATGGAGGAGGGTTGAAAAGGGTTGGGCTTAAAAATAACTTATAAAAATTAAAAGATAAGGGTTGAATAAGGGTTTAGAAAGGGTTGTAAATGGGCCTTGATCAAAGTCCATTGCCTTCCACTGTTACCAGTTACCACTTAATGTTATATATAAATTAATACATACCTAATATGGAGATTATTTTAGTGCCTTGTTTTTACCACTTAATATTCTATTTTTAATAATAATAATAATAATAATAATAATAATAATAATAATAATAATAATAATAATAATAATAATAATAATTATTATTATTATTATTATTATTATTATTATTATTATTATTTTTATTATAATAATAATAATTATTATTATTATTATTATTATTATTATTATTATTATTATTATTATTATTATTATTATTATTATTATTATTATTATTATTATTATTATTATTATTATGCTATGGTATCCACAGTTTAGAAACTAAAATGGTATCCACATTTTCCATTGTGGTGGTTGATTGCGATATGTACTGCAATGATCCAACCTTTGCTCGTCAATCCATGTGTTTTGAATTATAAATAGATTTTTTGAGATTATTTTTTTGAATTCCTCTGCTATGCTTTGTCCTATGCATAAGAAATGGTATTATATGTATTACTCTGCAAAGACTAGTAAAAATAAAAGTCATGTTCACAGTGAAAAATTAATTTTAGAAAATTTTAAGATATAAGATAAATGGGTCGCATTGGGTTGGGTCGGGCCTATAGACCCGACCCGTTCAAAGCCCATTTTCATTTTTATAAAGCCCGACCCGATCCGTCCCGTTTCTACCAGAACCCGGCCCGACCCGTATTCGGCCCATTGCACAGGCCTAATGGCAGCTAGGGGCTGCTGTTATGCGACTGATTTGAGGTGAATTTTATGCTTAATTTGTTCTATTATGGTGTAAGAAAGTTTTATCTACGATAGTTTAAAGTTTGGGTAAAAATTGTTGTACATGTATCAAGTTATGTAACTTGTATTTTATGTGTAAAAATCACTTGTATATATATATATATCAGATATTTATTATTCCCAACATGGGTAAATAAAGTTTTCGAATAAATATTATAATTTTTCCAAATTGTTGTGGGTAATTACTCAACTTTAAGTTTTACCTCCAAAGTGTACGTTACTTCTTACGATTCATAACCACGTTACAAATTAACAAGTTTCTAGTCATTGTAATTGTAGAATTTTTTTTAATTACTACCATCACTAATTAAAAGTATTTAGACGTTGAAATTCGTGGTTAAAATGAGATTTACTTATGCGATTGTTTCAATCTTCCCTTCTTATAAAAGCTTCATCCTCGAAACTAACTAAAAGCAATAATCTATAGTTACATCAACAAACTGGTAAGGATATCTATGTAACATATTCTCCTCCATTTCCAAAGTGGAATAATCCTCAGGTTTCCGTTTTGCAACACCTTAACTAATGGAATGGTTTTGTTTCAGAGTTTTAAAATTTACCAGCTAAAGATTACGACGTTTTATTTTATTTTTTCATAATCTTAGTTCTAAACTAACTATCCAAGGTCATGCCAAAGCACTTGAGATAAGATAAGCACATATTTTTGTAATTGTGATACGTTGAACAAATTGTGCATCCTTTCTTACTATAAGGGGGGTTGTTTTAGTACCAACTCATAGACAACTCTCTTTGATTCCCCGTAGAATCTCATATGGTAAAATGCATCTAGGATCAAGCTTCATTTTTATCATAACCTTACGTTCTTGTTTTCTTAAGATTTATGTTTTGCCTTCCATTGTTCATTATAATATTTTGGACTTATCCAAGACTTGCTTTCATTCTGTCTTCGACGATCCTAAGTAGTTATGTCGCCTCATAATTAATTTCGGGTCTAATGGTAACTTATCAATCTAACAAAACAAAATCCTTTACTCCATCATGTATAAGGCTTCACATCAAGCCATACTTAATTTACTTTGGTGAGTGCTATCGAAAAGAGTTAAGCTAATTTTTTTCCCCCAAGAAATTAAAATTTAAGGGTACAAGCTTGTAGCATATTCTATAAAGTCTAATTGCTCATTTCAGTCTTGTCATCAATTGCTGAATAATACTACCTCCTATTCATAGAGAATGAGACATTTGTTTTTTGACACTATTCACTTATCACTCTTAATTTGTATTTTATTCTTAATCTATAGATTGTACATAGTCAAGTGAGATCTTGTTTGATTCGTCTCAATGTAAAGATTATTAATAGTCACTTTTTATAATATTTCGTTATGTATAATAAGAGATATTAAGCAATGAATAAGTGCACTGGATAGTGTGAAAAAACTAATGTCCCATTCTCTATGAATAGGAGGGAGTAGTAGGGTTATAATTAAGAGTTGTTCCAATACACTCTGTAATTCTAGAATTTAGACACAATGTCGAACTCTTATTTGCTAGTATTGTCGTGAGTCATGACACTCTATATGTCTAAGGACCTTACTCACCTAGATATTGCTAATTATTGTTCCTTTTAAGGTTGTCTTTTGCGAAGATACCCCTGATGATTTCAGTCGACTGATACTTGCATAAAAACATTACTTCATTTTCCACTAGATAATCTATTTATGAAATCCATACTCATGGAACCTTATTTTACTCAAGCATTGGTAAAGGTTAATTCTCTAAGAGTCCTCAAATGACAATCTTTAGAGATTTAACTATAAAACTTTTCTCATCTTCGTCATATTTATTTACTAGAACTACTATCTCAAAGGTACGTGTATCTCATTTAGACTAATCATATCATCACATTTATTTAATTAGTTTCTCCCTAAACTTTAGCTTCTTCAAGCATGTATAAACCCCACATCGAATGTGATATTCCCTATCGTTTGTAATACTATATTTTCTTAACCCTTTAATCTCTATTTTCATTCTTAACCAATAAGGACACCATTTCTTTGTTACTCTACTCAAGATTTCTTACTTAGCTTGGTCTTAAATTCAGATTCCTCAAATATTTTTTTAATAATAAATTCAGATTCCTCAAATATTTTTTTAATAATATTATTCTTTTTCAAAACTCTATTCAAATCTCCACACATTCGCATAACTTACTAAAATCACTCTTTGTAAGTAATTTGAAAACATTCATTAGTTTTTTTTTTTGAAATTTACCATTTCAAACATGTATTCACAACATTAGAAAATCTCTCTTAACATGTTAACTAATTAATAATTAATGGCAACACCTCGATATACTTATAACTTTATTCTCATCTAAGCAAGACACAAGACTATTCTTTATGATACTCAAAACTACCATTTTTTTTTTTGAAGATCAAAACTACCATTTAAAAATAGTGTAAATCCCCTGATTTCTTAGTTTTAAAAACTTTATTGTGGCTCCTTGAAAAAAAACATTCAAGTCATTCATCCCCTTAATTCTTACTTTTCATACACGATCTTAGACTCATATATCCCATTACCCACTATGGTTCCAATAAGTATCCATCATATCTTTTACTCGACACTTTTACAATAGCCATTCAAGTATTAAATTAGCTTTTATAATATTTTTAAGGAAAAATTATCGTGAATAATACGAACTTTCACTGATTTTCCTACAATAATACGAACTTTTGATTAACCTTGAATAATACCAACTTTGATGTGGATTTCCCTCTAGCATCCTTAACATGTTGGTAACCTATAATTGTAGGTCAACTTGTCAAAAAAAAAAGGAAAATACAAAAAAAAAAAATTTTAAATGCAATAAAAATAAAAAGTGTATTGACTACAATATAATAATAATGAGGAAAAATACCGTGAGAAATACGAACTTTCACTGATTTCCCTACAATAATACAAACTTTTGATTAATTCCTATTTTTGGCAAGTTGACCTACAATTGTAGGTTACCAATAGGTTAAGGATGCTAGAGGGAAATCCACATCAAAGTTGGTATTATTCAGGATTAATCGAAAGTTCGTATTATTGGAGGGAAATAAGTGAAAGTTCGTATTATTCACGGTAATTTTTCCTATGTTTAATACATTTTGGTAATAACATTAACTCTTGGCATTGCTTATTCTACTTAGATCCATATGTTCTCATAACTTTCTACATATTCAATTTCTTATCTTGTTAAGTCCAATTAAACATCCTTCACATTCATTCTGACAATATGATGTTTGTTTTTATAAACCTATTAATTAATATACATTTATCCCTTAACGATATTTACATTTAACTATTTGACGCCTTAGATTACCTCACATTTACAATTATTTTCTCCCTCACTTATTATTTATTTACTCTATCTATATCCTATATCTTAATGACCCTTGTTATTTCGTCTCCTTGAATATTTATACATCCATTTTCTAGTCCTCGACACAATCCTGCTTGAACTTTATTCCTAGCTTCTTTTGTTTTGTCTAACTTGTCTAATATAACTCCCGTTACCTATTCCAAATCTTTTATGTCAACTCTAATACACCCCTCAAGATTGTTGTACACTCTTTTCGATCTAGTGTTTCAGTCTCCTACTTACCTCATGTATTTCAATTCCTTAAGTAAAATATCCTTAATCATTATGTTTGTACAGTCAATAACTCTATCAATTATTCACACTTTAATGCTTTCAATGAAACAATGATTTCCTTCCGATATCTACTATAGATCACAACAACATACATAAATACCACCTAGTTATAAATTACATCATTCACCTCCATCAAATACGTTTACCATGTCATAACACCATACAAATATTCTTCTCTTCTTCACATTTCCTCTTTAAATTTTTCTTCAAATTCATAACAGAACTAATAGTTTACATCCATTGAAATAACATGTAATCCCTTCATACATCAAGAAAATGTGATGATTATTTTGCACTAATAACTAGATATGATTTTGGCCCCCCTTTTTATGAATACTAAAATACTTGACTCTTTCACTCCAAAAGACATAAGTAGGTTCAACATATAATCTACATTATTTTCATAAGGGTGTAACGAATACTAATTTCACATACTCTAACAACCCACTAACCAAATTCACGGTTGTTTCAAAATTAATTATTTATCAATGTAGTATAACAGGTGTATTTAAAAGATAACATATAGTAAATTTAGACTTTGTAAATTTCTTTCAAAATTTGTGTTACCGTCAAGATGGTAAGACAACTATGTTAACTTTAAGTTATCATGAACATTTTTTTTTCAATTATTTGCTTCTTTTTTCTCGGAGTAATTATACTTCTTAAGTGAATAAACTATTCTTCTTATTATAAGTTTTTAATCTATAGTTCGTTAGCCTCTTATACGGTTTTATTTTGTTATCTAGCCCAAGGTTTTGTTTTGCAATGTATTTAACGAGTTTGTTCAGCACGATAATGTTTAAGATCTTTCAATGATGCTTTAGGATAGTGCACACACGTACATGTACGCACAAATTATATATGTATATATATGTATAATACTTTCTCACTCCAAAGAATTCTAGATTTCCAATTGATACTGCATGATTTAACAACTCAATACTTTCATCAATTTATTTAGATTCTTCATACTAGTTTATGTAGTTTCCTAACTGACCCTCTTTTGTCGACAACATTCATCGATTGACTTATATCATATCATGTTTTTTTATAGCATGCTCATAGAGTTTCCAAAGTACATTGTACTCCTAATATTTATTATATTATATTATATTATATATTGACACTTGATGTTAAGATCTCCCACAAAAAGAATTTACTTGGTATGTGGTTATTGATTTGAATTTAATGACGCTATTTCAAGAATTTTGTTATCATACTCAATAGTCTATCTGATTGTTGCGTAAAGTTCAACAATCTAATTCTCAAAATTCATTAGGTCAACTGCCCTATCATATATAGGTTTTGGATTTGTGGTAGCTAGTCTATAATTGAATTTATATTTCCTTTCTCCTCCGAGTTCACTACAACAAATTTAGCTTTTTGAGAGATTGGCTTTAGTGGCATTAAAAAATGCCACTGATTCATAGTTTTAGTGTAATAATTATTGGTTTTTATTTTAAGTTCCACCATAAAGTGATTTAGCGACACTTAATTTGGTCTTTAGTGACATATGTAATTGTCACTATAGCTTATAGTGGCATTTGTGAGAAATGTCACCAGATCTTATGTCGCTAAAAGCTTTAGTGTGACTTTTTAATATGCTGCTAAAGGGTCTAGTAAAATCACTAAATCCTCTATATACACTATAAGAAATTTGAAGTAACGACATTTAAATTAAATGTCGCTAAATATATCCCACTAAAAGCAAGTTATGTTGTAGTGGTTTTTGATTCGCCATATTTAACCAATTTATGCATTCTTAACTTGAATAATTTTAGGTTGTTCTGTTAAAAAGTAAACTTAGGTCAGAGCACTAAACTCTAGGGTATTTCATAAAAGTCACTTAATATAAAAATTGTGCTTCTAAAACATATAAAACGAGGTACTTGCATAACACTATTCCGAGTTCCCACTTGCATAACAACATCCCGGCCTTTTTGTTATATATGATTTTGTCTTTTTAACTCTTAAAGTAAATCCTGAAACTTTAGGTACTTAACCTTTACAAGAATTCACTAGCATCCATAATGACTTTAGTCTATATACTCTTTATACTTAAAGATTCACTAATTAAGTTCTCACTTTGGTGCTAATTCCAAAAATGTGTTCTGTAACACCCCGATATTTTCCCGATATATTTAATTATTTACTAGTAATATTATTTTATATAAATAATATTTTTTATTTATTTAGTTTGGGCTTGATCAAGGTATTTTTCAGTCCTTTTTATTCGGGCCCAAACTTTTAACCCATTTTCTTCTTTCAAAAATTAAATTAAAAAAATAAATAAAATTAGAAGGAAAAGTGGAGTGTTGACCGGCCCTTAGGTGGTCTCTTGGCATGGGTGTAACTCCCATTTGAGAATTTGAAAGATCCCATAGTTATTCTTGCACTACTTCCTTCATTATTTCCTAATCATTTCTCTTTATTCTATACTTTCTTTGCTAAAAACTCAAGAGAAAACCATAGCATATACCACCCGTTCCACACACCACTTCTTCCATTTTTACTCATCATTTTGGTGTTCTTTCATTGAAATTGTAAGTATAATTCTTTAATTATTTTTATTACTAAGTCTCAATTTCAAATATGTGATTTGTGGCATGTGTGAGTTTTGATCCATGGTTATTTCTTTTAATGATTTAAAATGATGGTATGAATTTTTATATATGTCTTTATCAATTTTAGTGTTGGATGTTTTTAGGGATTTATTTTATATTAGTATGTTAAGTTAGGATTTGTTGTTATGATGAGTGAATTTAAAGGATGTATAAATATAAATTGTGATTGTTCATGAAAAATTGTGTTGTAGTGTAATAAATTATTTTTAGTGTAGTATGTGAAATTTTAATGTATTAGTGAATGAATTTTGAAGAAAAAAATGGTATTGTAAGAAATGAAGTATTTGGAATCATGAAAATAATTTTTAATATGTTGGCATGAGTTAATGATTTGGATGGTATGGATTTAATAAGTAATATGAACATTGGAATTTGTATGTATTTTTAATAAAAATATGATAAATCCCGTAGGTTTTGAAAATGGTGAAAAAAGGGTGTTTTTGGAGCATTTTTGGCTTTGAAATTAGCTTAAAAATACTTATACTATGTTATAAATCATGAAAATTGGTACCCGGGGGTTTTGATGCCTTCCCGACGCAACGATGAAGTCGGATTTCCAGTTTGACAGTGTTATGATAAGTTTCTGGACAGATTCATATGTTGTGTTTTTCTAAGTGTTTAATGTGTCTTAGGATTGTGGTGTTTGACTCATGAGATGTGTATGTGTTCTATGTGTGATGGTAGTCGTGTGTATGTGTTATGGTTTGCTTTGAGGAGGATGTGAATGTGTTCTTATTTCCGAATACGGTTAAACCTTGTAGGAAGCCGATTCGTGACTGGAAATTGATTAAGACCTTGTGCTTTGTTTGCTTGATCAAGGTACGTACACGCAGCATAGAATTATAGTATATGTTACGAACCATATAATAATAGTAACAAAGGTAAAGTATGGGAATGTAGTATGAATATTGATACGCTTCCGAATAACTTATTCCATTATAACATTTTAATAAGCAGAGGTAGTATGACCTCACTAACTTGAAAGTGGACGTAGTATGACGTCAATTGGTGGAATGAATTACTCGCGGTCTTTGGAGCCTATGAGCCACCGCGAGGGTATGCATACTTAACCATAGGCACCGAAGTAGGACGTGTGTCTATGGTAGAGACTTGCTTAGGGGTTAGCTCCCCCTAACGTATTGTCTCGCCTATGGAGTTTGAAGTGGTACCGGCAGTATGACTGGAAAAGATATAGCAGTATGGCTGAAAAAGATACAGCAGTATGGCTGACTAACTGAAACAAGAAATTATTAAAGTTATTATCTTTAAATTTATTGTACTCGAATTAAATGAATTACGACTTCTTGCTGACGTGTACTTTTTGGTCTTAACGATCCTGCGATGATATCGTTTCCTTCTTGGATAATGACTAGCAGTAAGTTAATTGCAGGATGGGGAGTGAGGATTACTCTGGGAGAAATAAATTGTTAGACTCAGGAGTTTGTTATGAACTTAAATTTCATACTTTCAAATGTTTGGTTTTATGAGGCGATGACGCTCTCAAGTTGTAATAAGTAGAACTACCTTTCCAACTTAACCGCTGCTTAGTCTTTCTTTATGTCTGGTAGATTATAATAACACTATTAGAACTCGGTCTGCAAGTTTTGTTTCGTTATGAATCCGTTTTAACTATCCATTTAACGCCCTGGTTTGACTCGAACTGTATTTGGTTCTTCAAAAAGTCGTTTTCTCTCTTAAACGATTCGAGTTAAACTACGTGATGTTACAATTGGTATCAGAGCGGGAGTTCTATTTAGTGCTATTTATCTAAACAGAAAAACTAACAAAGAATAAATGATGATGAGAGTAATGGTAGACATTAAGGGGATATTATGTCTTTTGTTTAGTGTCTTTAAGTATGTTGTCATACATAAGTTTTAATGTGTGTATGGTAGAAGTTATGTTTATACATTTGTAGTATTCTGTTTATATTTTATCTCTGTCTTATCTTAGAAATGGATTGTCTCGTTTTCTTAGAAAGTTCGATTATTGTTTTTCTGTCATGGATAAAGGATAGAGACCTGCTGAAGAGGGAATTGGTACCCTAGAAGAACTGTAACACCCCTGAATTTACGACCCTCTGAACGGAACCAAAACCGAAAGAGAACGGAGGAAATTCGGGTGTTACATTTAAAATAAAATAAAATAAAGAGGATAAGGTTTAAGTTTGATTAAAGAGGTTATAAAAAAAAACTTCCAAACAAAATCCTACGAAGATTTCGGCAGCATCTGCCTTAAATCTTAACGCACCAAAAGTATTAAACAAATAATAAACCTCTGTCGACATGCTAAGCATGGATCGTGGTTCCCATGTAAACACTAGGGTTTTCCAAAAACATAACCAACTATACAAGCCATTCAAGATACTATAACGAAATATAAAACGAAATACATTCTTGCAGCGAAACGAATTACATCAAAAAGAGGGCACGCGCCTCAAACCAAAAACATACTCAATTACAATTGAAAAACCACATGTATCGTCAAAAAAATTAGTTAGAACATGGCACGCGTCAAGGTTCTCACTCAAAAACCCCCGTATTCAATGCAAAGAAACTCCAAAAACCTGCAGGTTCTATCTATGATACCCATACTGCTCAACGTAAGGTCATAGACCAACGTGTCATAGTAGGGCCATCAAAGATAAGCCATCAACAAGGAAACAAACAGTACACGTCAGTAACTAATAATAAATTATGTATATGGAACCAATAAACAATTTCAACAAAGCAAGGTGGGGAACGCATCCCAACGTGTAAGCATCTACTCCATCTATTTCTCAATTCAATATACTTCTCAATATCTTCACCGTCTTCTATCTCTTCATTACTTTTATATATCCTCTTATGTGACTAGAGGCCACCATATTGGGGTTTGCAAGACCCACATTGTAACACCTCAGCCAAGGACGGTGACGGCCATGCCGGCGCCTAATGGCAAAGTATGATCATACCCCCCCGTACAACGACCATATATAGATGGGTCCATGCCTCCGAGAACTAATCCAGCTGGGGTACCAATCCAGTGGAGTCACAGTAATTATCCAACTTAATATCTCATCAATAAGGGACTCATTCCCATTCCATCTCATATAATCCATCATTCTACTCTTGTGATATCAACACCCATTCTCTACTATTTCTATAGCTGACTCATACTTGTAGCACTGGCTTAATAGTATTAAATAGCAATATAAATCCAACGTAGCTCATATAATATTGGTACACAAAGAAAACATATTTAAGATGCAAGAATTAGCTACTGCGTGTACTTACCTGCAACTGCAAGGTAACAAGTCGCAAAAAATCACTTCGATGGAGGTTCTTACGCCCCTCTTATGAACCGGGCACCTATACACATTTAAAGTAAGAATAATAAGCCAACTTCACATCATTTAAGAAGCACTAACTCCATACAAACTACACTATTAGCCGAACAAGTTTCAATTCAAGCTAATGCGCATTCTAAACACACTCATGCAATAAATTCAACTCATCTTCACACATGAATTACGCCATCAATTCCAATCAAACTATAACATTATATTCTAGTCAAGTTTATATCAAGATATGCTTAAGTGAAAGGGCGAAACCCTATGCTTGTGCGCTCTAATCAAGCTACTAATGCGAAAGTTTAAGAACACATAATGTATGATGTTACGCTCAATAACAATCATATCACTCATGGTAGTAGTGATTTATTATTTTTCCAAGGTTTTTAGAGTAAAACGATTACGAATAAATTAAATTTGTAGCTTGACGAATTAATAACGATTCGTATAACTTGGGTCAAAGTCGTATAATTTAGCATCACAATTGAACATATCAATATAACAACCAAGCTCAAAACTAACCACCTCATCAAACGACTATAACCACGACAATACTTTCATTAATGACAATCGCGACCTTAATCTTTTTTAGTAATTATTATTATCATTTAATTCACAACACTAGATATCAAAATTTCCACTTACAATATTATAATTAATGGTACATAAACAAAAATAGCCACTACTTATGTGGGTTAACAACTATACCCATCAACAACTATCACCAACACATCCTAATCAACCAAACTAAGTCTTAAGACAATTTATAAGATTATCCAATTCAATCATCACACCACTAATGTAATATAAAAGCACATACTATCAACAATTCCATCCTAAAATCAAACCTTAATCAAATCATGTTCAAAAACACCACATTTAACTATTACCCATAATAAGATTCAATGAAATTAACACCAAAACACTACCTTTACATTCAATTATAATATAGATCTTAAATATCTATTTTCAATTCTCCATAATAATCAAACTCATAACAAAAATCAAGATATCATGTTCAAATTTATCAAATTAAACTATCTAAATAATAAGAGATTAAATATCACAATATAAAAACTTAAAATGGGTAAGAGATTGCTCACAAAGAGGAAGGAACATGGCTTACAATGGGGAAAATGAGAGAAGAGGGAGAAGGAGGTGGCTATGGTGTGGAGAGAGCCCAAAACCGGCTGTGGCAGCCACGTGTTGGTGGCTGTGGGCGCACGCAGCCTTGCTGCAGCTGCTGGCCGGTTCTGCGTGGGGAGGTGCGGAGCGGCTGCTGCTAGGGGAGGGAAGAAGCCGGCTGCCGTCTGGCCCTGGTGGTGCTGCTAGAGGCTGGTGGGAAGGGAGAAGAGAGGGAAGGAAGGAATACAAGAGTGACGGCTCACTCTTACAAAAAAAAAGGGTTTTAAAATTTCAAAATCTAAAACCCTAACCCACAAATTCTTTGGGCTATACTACTCACGAGGCCCATAAATTTTAACCCGAAAGTTAAAAGTAATTTCGTATGGGTCGAGTTTAAGAACAAAATTATTATGATTATTATTAACTTATTAAATTTTTATTTAAGTAATAATTTCCCATATAATTAAACATGTTCATTGCTTTGTTAATACATATTTATGTGTCAAAATATTAAATACCCGATGTTTAACAATAATGTATAAAGAAATTATTTTTAATCGCCGCATAAATTATAATAAAAAAAACATTAAAATTTGCGGGGTGTTACAAGAACCCTAGAGAGCTTTAGTTAATGCACCAGCTTAGGCAGAGATTGAGGCTTTAGGAATTTGGGATAAAAAAGAGGATGAAAGTGACCTGGACTATACACGTAGGATGGAAATGATTTACAAGAAATCTAAACAAGTATATGAGAGTATAATAGATGAGGAGTTGGCTGAATTGAATGAGAGAATTGAACAGTTTGATCGAGATATCAGGAGAAGGGTTAGAGTTGTAGAGACTATGGGTCGTGATGGAATTGACATTCCGAAGTCTAGTGGGGCAAGGGCTGACGTTATTGAGGAGGTTGTTCCCGTAGTTGACCTAAACTCAGTGTTACTGATAAACTTTGATGAGTTTAATTTCGAAGAGGACCTGGATGAGGATTCCGATGAGGATCCAGAAGAGGAACCCGAGGAGGATTTTGAGGAAGATCCTAAAGAGGAAAAGGAGGATGATATGGAGGAAGATTCCTTAGGAGAGGTCGTAGAACCCTATGAAGATAATGTGGGAGACAGTTATGATGCTGATATGGAGAGGGAAATAGTTGATAGAAATGATACTATGAGCTATATAGTGACATAATCATTTTATCTATCTCAAGCTCATGAATTGACTTAAGAATCGTGTCCTTATCGACACCATTGACACAAGGATACTCAATCTATCAAAATATATTTATTCATGTTTCATTTCAAGTGTTTGTAATCACCTACATTGACCCAACAACTAATCACAAGCATGTAAATATCACACAATTTAATAAAAACAATTAATCGAAAACATGTAGATATCACACAATTTGGTTCAAACACTCAATCAAAAGCATGAAAATTGCAATAGATTGTTATCATAGACGAGAAAATGCATGCAAACACGCAAAAATCTAACGCATTCTACCCCCCTTAAGAACTTAGTTACGACCCCGTAACTCACTAACCTCGGGAAAAAGGTGTGGGTATTTCTCACGCATGGAATCCTCGGTTTCCCACGTTGCCTCCTGTGTGCGCTGGTTAGCCCATAGAACTTTCACCATCTTTATATCTTTCCTCCTCGTACTGCGCACCTTAAAATCTAAGATCTCGATGGGTTTCTCTTCATAAGACAAATTCTCATCAAGGTCTAAGGGTTCGAGGTCTAGCACATGAGATTTGTCAGGAACATATCGCTTCAGCTGTGAGATATGAAACACGTCATGGACCTTACCCAACTCATTGGGTAATGCTAGTCTATAAGCGACCTTTCTACCTTCTCTGTGACCTCATAAGGTCCTATAAACTTTGGGCTCAACTTTCCCTTCCTGTCGAACCTCATGACTCCTTTCATCGGCGAAACTCTCAACAATACATAATCCCCTACGACAAACTCATCAGGTCTCCTCTTAAGATCTGCGTAGGACTTTTGTCGATCCATGGCCGCCTTAAGTCTTTCTCGAATCATTTTTACTTGATCGGTCATCTTCTCTAACATAGCCAGGCCCAGGGTGACAGCTTCACTGAAATCATCCCAACATACTAGATTTCGACAACGACGACCATATAAAGCTTCGAAAGGTGCCATTTGGATGCTTGCCTGGTAACTGTTCTTGTATGAAAATTCCACCATATCTAGGCACTCATCCCAAGATCCTTGCCTATCCAAGGCTACGGCTCACAACATATCTTCAAGAGTCCTATTAGTGCGCTCGGTCTGTCCATCAGTGGCAGGGTGAAAAGATGTGCTCCTTAGAAGTTCAGTACCTAGAGCTGCCTGGAAAGCTTCCCAAAATTTTGACATTTACCTAGTATCACGATCAAAAACTATAGACCTAGGGACACCATGGTATCGCACCACTTTCTTAAGGTAAGCTCAAGCCAACTGATCCATACTCCACTGATTATTCATCGGAATGAACCTCGCACTCTTTGTGAGTCTATCCACAATCACCCATAACGTGTCATTTCCCGACCTAGTCCTCGGTAAACCCGAAACAAAGTCCATGGAGATGTCATCCCATTTCCATACAGGAATATCCAAGGGTTAGAGTAAACCTGCAGGTCTCTTATGTTCACTTTTGACTTTTTGACATGTCAAACACCTGGAAACAAACTCAGCAATATCTCTTTTCATCCCCGACCATCAGAATGTTTGCTTCAGATCTTGATACATTTTATCTCCTCCCGGGTGGACGGAATACATCGAACTATGAGCCTCTGCTAAGATTTTATCCTTGAGCTCTGCACAAGAAGAAGGTACACACCATCGACCCTTGTATCGAATGCTACCATCCTCGAATATTGTGAATCCTTCAGCTTTTCCTTCTTTAACCTGCTCTCTCGTTTTCTCTAATAAGGAGTCACTGATGTGCTCGATTTAGAGCACATTTATATCCCCATTATGGTGTTGAATCTCGTCGTTTCTCATTGGTTTTATATATTTTACACTTGATTTTACCTTGTTCTTCTCTCCGCGGTGTTTTGAGGTTATTTCAGGTATTTTCGGAGATTTCGAGGTTAAACGGATCGAGTTCGAGGTTTAGGCATCGTAATCGAAGAAAATGCACACATTTCGAGACATTCGCAAAGGCCTTCAGCGCACATTTCGAGACATTCGTGGACGCCTCGTTAAAGTTCGACGCACATTTCAAGACATTCGCGAAGCCCACGTCAATGTTCGGAATATATATATATATATATATATATATATATATATATATATATATATATATATATATATATATATATATATATATATATATATATATATATATATATATATATGTAATTCATCCAAACAAAAGTTAGGCGCATGGAAATAATTCATCCAAGTAAATGTTGGACAATTGTTTTGATCTTCTGGAATGGCCGAACCGCACACATTCGGCAAAATTTGTCCTATTCGGTCGAATCTGTCTTGTTATTCGCTGATCAGCTGCACCGCATGAATTTAAGTAAAAAGAATCTGTTTTTACCGAATGACATCTTATTCGGTCGAAGGAAGTGGCGTTCGGTCGAATGCGTTCCTCATTCGGGCGAATGGGAGTGAAATTCTGCGGATATTAATTTCTTTGCAAGCTAAATACATGGGCCACTTAGGGCGTTTATCCCCCTTTACTCCTAGGCTATATATACTATCCTAATCTGAATGTAAGGTTATGCCTGATGGTTAGAAACCCTCTCTACCATTAAGAACATCATTTATTGCTTTCTTTCAATTCCTTTGCCCTAGATTAGATTTTTATGCTTTCATTTACATTGAAGTTTTGTAATTTCAATTCCTTTTCATTCAAGCACTTTGGTTTATGTAAGTTTACTTTCCTTTATTGCTTTCTCTCTTAGTTTATCTTTCATTCATGCCATTTAATGTTTTGTTCTTCTTAAGTTTGATTATTGCTTTGAATCTTGTTCTATTGCTTTCATTTCTTGTTCTTGCTTTGGTTATTGCTTTCTAGTGTAGTTGATAGTTAGTTTTCTTGCTTTACCTTTCATTATTGTTGATTTCTCTCTTGCTCTAATGTCTATTTCCATGTTTTACTCTTTGTTCTTAGTTGTAGTTGCTTTAAATATGATAGAGTAGACTTCTTAGGGGTTTTGGTTTGGTGAAACCCTAGGTTTGATGAATGTTGCTCATGTGTTAGATTAGGGTTGAGGTTGTTGTGGTTTTTTTGGTTGATATTCGATGCATACCTTGTCCTGCCACTCCCTTGTGAGACATAGGGCGATTATGGGTCGTTCGCATGACTATAGGTCATCAACTTCCCCATGCCATCTAGAGTGTCTCGATTGAGCCACGCTCAATCTCCCTTGACCTAGCTCTATTTGAGAACATAGTATCGACCTAGGGTGGATCCACACCAACCCCGTTTGTTTCCTATTGCTTATCTCAATCTTATTTAACGCTTTCTTAGTTTAGTCTAAACACCCTCCTTTCATACACACACCATTTACACTCTCTACACCTAGCACCTAATCTTCCTAGCCCTTGTTCCTTGTGGTTCGATCCCCAACTTACCTCTATACACGTTATAGTTGTATTTAGGGTGTTATAAATATTTTTTGATTAGCTTGTGTTTCTAGCGTTAAACGACGCGTTAGAAACCCATTATCAAAATGGCGCCGTTGCCGGGGACAAGGCGTTTTAGTTAGGTTTTGTGCTCGTGTAGTCCATTTTATTGCTTTATTTAGTTTTTGTTCAAATAATTTTTGCTTGTCAATGCTTACGCTTGGTTTCTAGTGTTGTTTGCATGAGCTATAGCACAAGGAGATCACAGCTACAACTTGTTCCGTATAACCCAGAGATACAAAGGGCCGCTAGACGATCTCCTCCTCCTACTCCACGACAATCGTCTAGACCCAACCCACCTCCACCAATGGCCGACAATCAACCACTCTTTGGGCAATTTGGGGCCCTGGGGTCAAGAGAATTTTAAGGGGGCATGGTGCTACTGGATGCCCCACCAAACTTCCGCATTGAGCCACAGTACACTATGATGATCAAGGCTAACCCCTTTAATGGCTTGAGAAACGAATGCCCTCTCTAATACTTGGAGGCATTCACGGAGACTTGCCGGTTCATGCCTCAATGCCCCAACAACCCCGATTATGTCAAGATGTGCCTCTTCCCTATCGGTTTAGCGGGGGACGCCAAGGAATAGTTTAAATGTATAGAGCCCAACTCCATCACCACTTGGGCTCAGCTTCGAACGGCGTTCCTCGAAAGGTTCTATCCCACTAACCGCACACAAGATTGGTGCAAAAAGATTGCGTCATTCACACAAGAAGAGGATGAGTGCCGCCTGGACTAGATTCAAGGGTATGCTCCGAGCTTGCCCCCATCATGAGTATGGGGAGAATCATGTTAATACCTTCTTCTACGACGGGCTTGATGATTCGACAAAGGCACTACTAGATTCCGCATGTGGAGGTCAACTCTCTAAGGTCCCATGCAACCGAGTGAGGGAAACGATTAAAGAGATTGCTAAAAATAGTGCTTGGGGTGGGACAAGGAGGAGCAAGCAACAAAAGGGTGTGATCGATGAGGCCAACCTTGATTCGATTGGTGCCAAAATTGAAGCGATCATGGACAAGAAATTGTCCAAGCTTAAGTTAGCCCAAGGAAGCTCTAATGTCTCCGCCGCTAGTGAAGCCAAGCATTTTTCATGTCGTATTTGTGGGGGCACTAATCATGAAGCATCTTATTGTGGGG
>JPXE02000093.1:53833-66244 GCA_000753965.2 Amaranthus hypochondriacus | reverse complement strand
TGATCAGATCAAATCAGACCTTAGTAAATTCAAATCAGATCCAATCAGATCAGACGAAGAAAACCGACCCTAACAAGCCCTTGGGTTTATACTACTGGTTTTTGCTAGAAATATTATACAATTCACACCATTAGGCAATAGTACTATATGCAACACCTTGACCCATGAAATTGTTCATATAATTGAAGTTATGATGCACGTGATTAGATATATACCACTTTGACAATGAGTCAATGACCCTACTTAAATTCCATCAACTTATGACTTATCAAGCAATGTAACTCATAGTTCAACATTGAAACCCACCTATTAACCTAATTAATGACAAATCAACAAAATGACTGTACTTTTGAATTTAAACTAATTATTCATACATAAATTTCAAGCAAAAGTGCAATATAATAAATTCCACACTTTAACATATTTATTCTAATGGTACATAATAAATTAACCAAAAATATTAGTTAAATATGAGAATGTTGAGTACAAGTGAGTACTTCCCAAAGAGTGACACCAAAACTTTATAAGTTGTCAAGATATCACATGATGTCTCTCTATTAATAGTAAATCGAAAAAAATCCTCAATAGTTAAGAGTTAATTTTAATTCGTTACAAGTAGATCAAAAATTCAAAAAAAAAAAAACAAATGGAACAATGAACTTGTTACTATTGTGAGGGAGGCCAAAAAGAAAGAACTCAGGATGCATAATGTATTGTATATAGAGTAATAGTCGAGTTATAAATAAATTGTTCTGATAATAAGTCAAAATTAAAATGTTTTTCGTTGTCACATTATTCGCTATTGAATTTGCAATAACTTGTTTACAATTAGCATATGCTTTCACAAAATCAACTATGAATACAACCCAATGTCACATGATTCGCTAATCTTCTCACGAATTGCAAATAAAAAGGCGAATTGTGGTCGGTTTTGGGCTATTCTTGGGCAAATTTATGCGAATCGCGAATTTAAAAAACGAATTAGCTAGCGAATTATGTTAAACTGATTCAACCTAATTAAACAACTTTCACGTTAAACAAAATTCGACTTAGCATTATAAGTTAATATTGTTGAGTTGATTTGCTCAGTCATCAAGAATAGGAGGTATGTTGATATCCATTTTAGCATACTAATTAAATTATTTTTTAAGAGCACTCTAGAACATAGTTATTTAAGATATTTAAGAGTTTAGTCGTTTTGCATGTTGTCCATTAGTAGGCACAAGCATTAACATAATTTCTCTATTTCAAATTAATAAGTTAACCTTTTGTATAAATATACGAAGATACATAGTGATTAATTATATACAAACAATGATAGGTAGGGTGCAACAGTGGAGTAAATATAAGAATGTTGAGTACAAGTGTGAGTACAAGTGTGAGTACTTCCCAAATAGTGACACCAAAACTTTATAAGTTGTCGGGATTATCACATGATGTCTCTCTATTAATTGTAGATCGGAAAAAAAAATCCTCAATAGTTAAGAGTTAATTTTGATTCGTTGCAATAGGATCAAAAATTCGAAAAAAAACAAATGGAATAGCAAACTTGTTACTATTGTGAGGGAGGCCAAAAAGAAAGAGCTCGGGATGCATAATGTTTTGTATAGAGTAATAGTCGATTTATAAATTGTTCTAATAATAATAAGTCAAAATTAAAATGTTTTTCATTGTCATGTTATTCGCTATTGAATTTGCATTCAAGACTCGTGATTTGTTAAAAATAGTATAAGCCCGCATTTATTCGTTCATATTGATTCGCAATTCACAGAAAGATAAGTGAATGATATAGTAAATTGAAATATTCTTCTTACAATAAAGTTGTGTGAGCATAGTAAATAAAATCATGTTTTGAGTATCATACCACATGTATACTTAAATAAGAACAAACTTCGTCATTGATGGAACGATGATGATATAACCTAATCAATTAAAAATTGTAACCAAAACGTCCCACGGATATAATCAATTAAAAATTGTAACCAAAACAAATAAGGAACCTCCTCATGACTTTTGCCAAGTTAAGGTGTTGCACCTATTTGAATTTGATAAACAATATTCCAAACCCCCAATTTAATTGCAATGACCAATAACATTTGGTAACAATAAATGAATCAAAATTAACTACTGAGGACTTAATTACACTAAACATACAGAAAAACAATAATAAGTTACATTTTCAATCAATGTCTTCTATAAAAACCATTCAACAATAATTCTAAACCTAATATTCATTAGCTTTTTAAATAAAATTATACCTAATTTATCACATTGAACAAAAAATAAAGTAGAAAACAAAACAAATTATTACTATAGAAGTATGGTAAAACATAGTTTTTTTTTTTTTTTTGATCAAGTTACGAAATTAGGTTTACACTCAAGATAAACCTAATTTCTTAACTTGATAAAAAAAAAAAACTAATTTCTTAACAGACTAAAAGCATAAATCGAGAAAAATCGTATAAGATTTGACCTAAATTTCAATATCAATTCAAACCCTATTTTATGTTAGAAATTGAAAAACAAAGGGAAAAAGAACTAAGTATACCTGCTTATACTTTAATCGACGTTTGCCATCGGCGGTCTCGATAATGAACTCAGTACTAAAAATATTGGTTAACTTGGCACCATAACCATTCCTACCACCAGTAGTTTTCTTCTCATTGTCATTATAATTACTGCTGGTTAGCAAATGTCCAAATATCAACTCAGGTATATAAATTGTTTCTTCCTTATGGATCTCAACAGGTATGCCATCGCCAGTGTTGTAAACAGATATTAAATTCTGTTCTTGATCGATCATGACTTCGATACGGTCCATCTTTGGATCCCGCTGCTTGTTATCTGCGGCATTGACAAGGATTTCATCAAAGATTTTGTAGAGACCAGGGACGTAGGTTATCTGTTTTAGCGACATGTCGTCGGTGATTGAGATATAGGTCCAGAGAGTATCCTGGAGTTTTTCGGTGGATCCGATGTAAGTGTCGGACGTAAGAGGATGTGTTCGAGCTGGGTTTTCTTCTGATAAATATCTTCAATGCATTTTCCGTCACCTATATTTGGATGTTTGGTGGTGGTCGTGGTGGTGGTCGTGGTGGTGGTGCCGGTCGGATGTTCAGTTTGTTGGTAATTGGCTGTAAGGGTTGTTTTCTAGGAGCCATTGTTGGAGTGAAAAGAATTCACTGAGATGCTGTGCCGAAAACGAGAAAACGAGAAAGAGAGTGTCAAATTAGGTTTGCCGGTTGAATTTCATTTAATAAGGGCGCGAATTGCGTTATAGAAAATGATTGGTTTTGGATTTTTTTGAATTTTAAATTTTGAATCTTCCAATGAATATTATTTTTCAACTCACTTGCTCCAAGTAAAGTTCTCTGAATTTTAGAATGGCATTTTATTTTTTTATTCATGTTTCTTTATAGTCTGTTTTTTCGTTTCAAAATACTTATAATGTTTGCTTTTTCACGTTTTTTAATTTACTAATTAAATTATTAATTTCTCTATTTATTTTATTTATAATAAAAAATTTAAAAATTTTGATATCAATATTATTTGCATAGAAACAAATCAAACAAAATTCTAATTGGCTATGTTTTAACTCATACTTTATTTTCAAATGCCTGACCTGCCAGGAGGTCAAGATAGATCACCGTCGATCTCAAGGTTTGCTTCAACCATTGCCGATACCTGAGTGGAAATGGAAATCGATATCTATGGATTTTGTGTGTAGATTACCGAGGACTACAAAGGGCAACAATATAATTTGGGTTATAATTGATCGATTGACCAAATCAGCATATTTCAATCCTATGAACGATACTTGGAACAAGCATTAGTTCTTTAGCTTATTGACACAAGTGGTGAGACATCACGGAGTTCCTCGAGACATAATGTCAGATAGAGATACTAGGTTTTTGTTTAACTTTTAGCAAAAGCTACAGGATTCTTTGGGTACTGAGTTGAGAATGAGCACAACACTTCACCCAGCTACAGACGGACAGACAGAGCGGACTATACAGACAATTGAGGATATGTTGCGAGCTTGTGTCTTAGATTTTGGGGTTTATGCGACGATAAGTTGGATATGATAGAGTTCTCGTATAATTACAGTTATCATACAAGCATCGGGATGGCACCATTAGAGGCACTTTATGGTCTTAGTTGTCGTAGCCCTGTATGTTGGGATGATAGTTCAGATAAGGTAGCTATGGGACCGCCTTTGATTCAGGAGATGCTCGAGCAAGTGCAGCTGATACGTAAGAGGATGAGAGCAGCTCAAGTCGGAGATAAGGTCTTCCTTCGAGTTTCACCGACTAGAGGTGTGATGAGGTTAGGGAGGATGGGTAAGCTCAGTCCAAATTCATTGGACCTTACGAGATCCTTAAACACATAGGCGAGGTAGTGTATCGACTTGATTGGAGCTCAAATGAATGTGACATAGCTTGCAATAAGAGTATGTCGTTTCATATTTTACTCCAATTATTAGTATGATCTTAATACAACATCACCATCAACCTAATATCCCGCTCAAAAATAGGGTTAGGATGAAAAAAGGTGACGGACAATCCATATTCATACTCCCTTGAGAAAGAATACTAGAGGAACTAGTATGATCTTAATACCTTCACAATTAATTTTTCACTCCTCACATTAATCTTGTCTATAAATAAATCTTGCCAAAACTAAAAACTACCGATTTTGTCATCCTTTCAATTTCATTTTTTTTTAAATTTTATTTCAAGTTTTCTTATATATATTATTTATCCTAAAAAAAAGTTAATAATTGTTAGAGTATATAACATATCATGGGGCCTCAACCATCAGCTTAAGCTTTTGGTTGAGTTGGTTCCTTGACAATAATTATGAACAATTACTAACAGATTAATTCTAAGAATTAAAAGGACCGCCTTAACCTTGCAACCAGTCCAAACCCAATAAGTTTTATAAAATATTCTAACATATTAATTCTAAGAATTAAAAAGACAATTTTAAGACTTAAAAGGTCAATTTCAAAGTTTTTAATATAAACATTAATGTTTAAGTAATACTACTTTAGAGTTGAAATGAGAATTTTAAGTTTAGCAATTGGTCTTTTAAGTCTTAATTTTTTTTAAGTATTGAAATTGAACTCTTAAGTCTTGAAATTGTTAAATTTCATAATTAAAAATTTTAATTTGAAATCCTTGAAATCGTGCTTTAAAATCTTCAAAATGGTCTTTTTATTTTTAAAATTGATATTTTAATTTGTAAAATTGATAAAAAAAAATATTTAAAATAAGTCCCGCCCAAGTTTTTGTGTAAGAATTGTTAGTAAATTATTTATCACCCGCAAGTTTTTTGATGCAAGTGAAAGGAAACTTGCATTAAAGCAGCATATCTGCAACAAAAGAACAAGCAAACAGCATTACTATTATTAGTATTATTACTAGTATTAGTATTATAATAATTATTTCTAACATTATTATTATTATTATTATTATTATTATTATTATTATTATTATTATTATTACTTTTAAGTCTAGCAATTGGTTTTTTAAGTGTTAAATTTTTTTTAAGTATTGAAATTGAACTCTTAATTAAGTCTTGAAATTGTTAAATTCCATAATTTAAAATGTTAATTTGAAATCCTTGAAATTGTTATTTGAAGTCTTCAAATTGGTCTTTTAACTCTTAAAATTGATATTTTAATTTATAAATATATATAATTGATCCGGCGCAAGCTTTTGTGTAAGAATTGTTGTAAATTATATATCACCCGCAAGTTTTTTGACAAAAGTGAAAGGCAACTTGCATCAAAGTAGCATATCTGCAACAAAAGAACCAGCAAACAGTATTACTATTATTTGTATTATTACTGGTATTAGTATTATTTTTTTTGGCAAAATAAATTTTATAAAATGTCAGAAAAGAAAGTCGAAACTTACATCAGGTTCAAAAGACTAGAATACCTTTCCAAACATACAGCTCTTAAGGGCCAAATACAAACCCTTAGTCATTCGCTATGCGAGGAGCGGCACCTTCGAAAAAGAAGTGTATAGCTATCTCCTAGTATTAGTATAATTACATTTATTATTATTATTATTAACATTATTATTATTATTATGATTATTAGTATTATTACTTTTACTAGTATTATTACTATTATTAGTATTATTACTATTATTATTATTATTATTATTATTATTATTATTTTGGCAAATAAAAATCTTTTTCATTTACCAGAAAAACACCAATACATCAAAGTCAAGGAACTCGGAAAAACCTATTTGCATCAGTGTGGAACAGAGGCCCACCTTCGAGGAAGGGTTTCCCCGGCCCACTCTTCATTTGTATACGGGCAAAAACCGAGACCACGAAAACAAGCCGACAAAAGAGCGCCAGCTAAAAACAACTATACAATGCAAACAATTAAATACATCAAAAATATTGCAACTCATAACATAAAAATAGGAGCAGCACAATCAGCAAAGCATAGCTCTGATCAATGAAGCACTGTAAAAACCATCAACAGCAATAACCATCTTCAATATCAGCATATCGCAATCAACAAAAACAGCCACGCATCAGCATCATCAGACAGCACCCAAATCAGCAATGCAGCAACAGCAACAGGCCAAAAAAACAACATCTAGCCCAGATCAGCAGCCCAACATCAACAATCATAAGTAGCATCAGGAATCCAATATCAGCAGCCAGCCAGCACAGCACTTCCTCAGCAGCCACCAACACTTAACCCAACAGCAAAGATCAACAAGCAGTCGTAACTCAAACTCTCAGCAAGCAGCAGCTCCTACAAACAGCATCAGATCCAATAGCAAAAGACCAGCAGCCACAAACCATAGTGAGCACAGGGCGCCACAAGCAGCAGCAGGTCAGAACATGAGTGAGCACCCAGCATCACACCAGCAGCCAGATGCAACAACAACAATGCACCATCATGTACAAGGCATCACATAAACATCAGCCAACCACATAATCAGACAAAAGTCAGATACAAACAACATCAGCCAAGCAGTTCCATATAGCATCATGGTCAGCAACACCATAAAACATCAAAAATCAATCACAGGAGCATCACACAAAGTCAGATACAAACAGCAACATACTCCAGACTATCTCATATATCATAGAACTAGTAATCCATCCACTTCCTGTCAGCTTATGAAGGAGTAGCAGCCCAGTAGCACCAAATAGCATCCAATAGGAACTTGCACCAACAACAAATCCACATCATCTCAACAAAATAGGTAACAGACATCAGCACTTATGAAACCAAGACCAACAGAAACTCAAGAGAAACCAGCACTCATGAGCAGACCATCAGAAACATGGAACACCACCTGCAAATAACAACCATCTCAAAATCAGTAAGACACAGTCAGCAGGTGTGCAAACAGCACACACCCAAGAAAACAAATAAATCATCAACCATCAGTGCGGTAAATTCAAGCCAAACACATGGAGGCGAGAAGTAATCTCATTACAAACTTTAGTCACAACATGCCCTGGATAGGGAACATAATAATTCCAAACAGCATCATTTCGACTCTGCCAGATGAAATAAATGGTGCAAGCATAAACGGCACACATAATAGACTGTTGTTTCAACGTGAGATTATATTTGCGAAAATCCATAGTTGGAACACTCTTGAATCGGATACCCACCCAAGCTTCGATACCATCCAGGCATTTGCGGCTGAAAAAACAATCAAAGAACAAATGATTAGTTGATTCTGGAGCTAATGCACATAATGGGCAAAGATCATCAGCGGTGACGCCTAAAGTGAAAAGCTTTGTTTTAGTCTACAGCTTTTCCAAAGCAACAAGCCACAAGCAAAATCGATGACGGGGAAGAGACAATATGTTCCAAACCACATATCGCCATCTGACTTTAGGACTCAAGTGGAAAGCCTCATTATAGACTGATTGAATAGAATACGTATCTCGGAAAATCCAGGAATTCAGAGCCTCCTTAATAGCACAAAGCTTCTTAAGCACCCAACTCGCAGTGATCGGGGCATTAAACAACTCCCAATTACCTCCCTTAGTATAGATGCCATGTACCCATCGTACCCACAAGGATTCTTTCATCATGTAGATATGCCAGGCAAGCTTCTCTACGACACTTTGATTCCAAATATGAAGGTTCCGAATACCAAGGCCGCCGACCTTCTTTGGCCTACACACGTCCTTCCAACTCACCAACCCTGGTTTGTGAGAATCAGCCATCCCAAACCATAAGAATGATCTACAAACAGAGTTGATACAACTAATGACTTTCCGTGGCAGAATAAACATTTGACACCAGTAAGATGAGATTCCCATGAGTACCGAATTAATGAGTTGAAGACGGGCCGCATACGAAAGATGCTTAGCACTCCAACTCCTAATCCTACTGGTCATCCTGTCAGCTAACTGCTCACATTCAGCAATAGATAGACGCTTAGATGATAGAGGAACTCCCAAATATCTGAACGGCAAGGTGCCAAAGGAAAAGCGCGTAAGATCACCAATGGCATCACGAACAAGAGTATCAACCCCAGCAGTATAAATGGCCGACTTAGTAGAGTTAGCCTGCAACCCCGAGGCTTGAGAGAACCTTAGAATGCAGTTATAAAGAGTGCGCACGGAGGAAACATCCCCTTTGCAAAACAGCATTAAGTCATCGACAAAGCAAAGGTGCGAGAGTTTGATTCTCTTACACCTAGGGTGAAACCCATAGCTGTCTTCAACACTTCTCAACAGACGAGACAAATATTCCATACCAATCACAAACAGTAGAGGGGATAGAGGATCACCCTGACGCAAACCCCGCTTAGCTTGGAAGATAGGAGACGGACATCCATTAAGCAAAAGGGAATAGCTAGTGGACGAGATGCACGTCATAACAATGGAAATAAAGTGAGTAGGGAATTTAAAAGCAACCATCAAATCCCGAAGAAAGAGCCATTCCATTGTATCATAAGCTTTTTGAAGATCAATTTTAACAAGGCAACTGGGCATACAATTGCGTCTAGAATACTATTTGACCAAATCCTGGCACAACAAAATATAATGCATAATACTTCTACCAGAGACAAAAGCCCCTTGGGCTTGGTCAATGAGACTACCAAGGATCGGCTGTAGCCGGGAACAAATCAGCTTAGAAATGCATTTGTATAGAACATGACAACAAGCTATAGGTCGAAACTCACCGGGATGAGAAGGACAACGCGTCTTAGGTATCAAGGTAATGGTAGAAGTATTCCAACTTCTAGGCATCTTCCCTGTCTGGAAAAAGTGAGAGATAGCTTGAGTAACATCATCACCCACAATCTCCCAAGCAGCTTTATAAAAACCACTGCTGAAACCTGTTAGGGTTTTATTTTTATGCCGCAAGTGTACGGGTGTCGTAGCACAATTACGGGTCGGATCACAAGGAGGTAGGATTAATACTAGAATCGTTCAATTAATCACTTTGGGAACAAAAGATTTTGATTGGTTGTTTCTATGAACTACGTGAAAATGCTTAAGAAATATGTTAATATCAAGATAATAAAAGGACCAGGACATAGGAATTCCCCACTAATAGCATGTGATTATTTTGATAAGGATTGCAATTGATTCCGTTGAATTGATTCACTAATCTAATTTTATCACTCCTTTTCGGGATGGTAACATAATTAAATCAAATTAAATGGGTTCTCTCAATCTCAACTTTCGTATTTTGATCGATTAACATCACAAGATAACATACTACTCAATCTCAACTTTCGTAATTTTGATTAAGGAGACATATTAACTTGATTTATCATCCAAGACTAATAATATTCTCATCCCTCAACTTTCGTGATTTTGGTATTAAGAGAAATTAAAAGACTTTAACTTGAATGATCATACATAACACTTTAATCAAATCAATTCAACATCACAGTCACCAATCCTCATCTAATAATCACACACATATTAGGGTTCAAATCCAATGTCCTAGCATACAAAACTACTCACTAATCATATTCATGAAAACCATTAAATTAGTTAAACAAACATAAACAACAATATTAAACATAATTAAAAGATTTAAAATAGTAAAAATACCTTAATAATAGAAGACCATGAAGAATAAAACCATAAACTTGATGAATAACAAGACCAAGAACTCCAAATTAAACGAACATACTAATAAAATTCAGAGTATTAAAGCATGGAAATGTAAATGTAAAAGGACTATCCTAAGAAAATGCTTCTGCCTAACTTTCTTTTTTCTAAAACATCCTAATACTCCCTCGCCTAATCTCTAATACCACACGAAAAAATATCCTCCCCTTGCCTAACTTTTTAACTTCTAATTTATATTATCATACTAACTTTCTAATTTCTTTAATAACCGCCCTAAAATAATGATCAATTAATTTCATAACCGCTTGACTTTTCGTAACCCCACTAAAAGAAACTAAAATGCTATCACGTTGGAATCCGAAGAGCAGCCCACATGAAACTGTTAGTGCGGATATAAGTGTAGCCTCGACCAAATTTGCATGAAGCTTCGACCGAAATTAAGAGAGTCTCGATCGAAGCTTGGTATAATTAAACTTCTTCGCATTCATAAAATATCTTCGTGAGCCACAAAATGATGTCCATACATAATAATATATTCATGAAACTCGGTAGACATGGTTGAAGACCGAGATGGCTCGAAACTTGCTTGAATCAACTCGAATATCAAAAATAAAGCTCAAAAAGGCAAATAATAGCAAATGAACTCAAAATAGCGAATCTCGAACAGTTTAAACCTCGAAACGCTAACTAAAGCTCTCGATAATCCACAAACAAGACGCAATAAGTGCAAAATACTACACTTATCAAAACCATCAAGCCCAGGAGCCTTGTCATCAGGGATGCTCCACATAGCTGCTTTAATTTCCTCTTTACTAAAAGACAGCCTCAAGCTATCTCGCTGAGACTCAGATAAGACATGTCCATTTCGAGCAACATTAAGAAGAAGGCAATCTCTATTTTCAAGCGGAGAGCAAAAGAGATTAGTATAATATCGAAAAAACTCATGTTCAATCAAAGCCGGATCTATAACCTCTGTCCCATCAATACATAAACGAGAAATACGATTGACACGATGCCACTGATTCACACTTTGATGAAAAAACCTAGTGTTGTCATCTCCAAACTGAACCCAAGACAATTTAGCCTTTTGGCGCATAGCAGCTTCAAGCTCCGCCCTCAATTGCACAACCCGAGAAGAAGCCTGTTGTTCAAGATCAGCTAACGCTTCATTGTTAGGTTGCTCATGAAGCTGAAGCTGAATGTTCAACAATAACTCCTGAGCCTGTTGAACCTCAAGATGATGTTGTTCTTTACCATACCACACACGCAGCTGACGCTTCAAAACCAACAGCTTCTGATTGATCTGATAACAAAGATGACCCACAATATTTGAACTCCAAACACTGCGAATATTATCAAGAAAATCACTTTTGGAAGCCCAATAATTAAAGAAGCGAAAAGGCTTTTTCCCCCTCGGTATGACAGAAAAAGTAACCACCATGGGAGAGTGGTGGTCGAATAGACCCTCCGGATGGAAAGTAACGGTAGAGGTAGGAAAAGTCGCCTCCTAGCCATCATTGCCCAAAACCCGATCAATTTTGCTCATAACACGTCGCATGCCCGCTTGTTTATTCGACCATGTAAAGAAACGACCAGTGTAGTGCAGATCATGAAGCCCACACCACTCCAAACAATCCCTAAAAGGTTGAATTTCATGTTGACGAACTGGTTGCCCATGCCTCTCATCAAAGATGACTACACAGTTAAAATCACCAAGAACAACCCCTGGAGTTTGAATAGACGCACTAGGCTCCTGTATACGCTCAAACATCTGCCTCCTCTCATGAATATCAGACGAGCCATACACAAAAGGACAATGAAAGCTAGCCCCCGTTTTAGGAACACCCATAACATGTATAAGATGACTATCACAATAAACAATGTCAACTTGAATATCCTCGCTCCGCCACCCAACAATAATCCTGCCCCCAGCATGCCAAGCTAAATTACTCGTCATACACCATCCAGGAAAAACCCTAAGATAAAGAGAGCCAAGACTGGATCTCTTCACCTTCGTCTCGAGGAGACCAACAAGGCTAATATTGTGTGTAGATAAGATTCAAACTGCTTATTAGCCTATTTAAGACCCCTCACATTCCACGCACCAAAATTAATCATTGACAGGGATGGGGATAGCCCCCAGCGCATTTATTCCAGTCAAATTCTCCGTATTAGCCTCATAATCTTGCTCTACAGGAGGGGTTAAAGCTGCAAAGAAATTGGTAGTTTGGACTGCAACCAGAGTATCATGTAAGTCCACATCAATCTGTCCCAAAACCAATGTATGTGGTTCCCCTACATTAGGAGCTAAGGGCC
>JPXE02000093.1:28833-48833 GCA_000753965.2 Amaranthus hypochondriacus | reverse complement strand
GGCACGTTTTTAATTTTTTTTTACAATATAATTTAGACCGGTTATTAATTTTGAAAATTTGAAATTTTGAATTTGGCACGTTTTTAATTTTTTTTTTTAACAATATAATTTAGACCGGTTATTAATTAGGCACAATTTCTTATAAACGTGGTATTTTGTTGTTTTGCAGAGCAATGGACTTACGAGCTGAAAGAAGTTGGATGTACCAACGAAGTTCTAAAGGAGTTTATAATATTAGATATTTAGAAGGGGTCGAAGAATTTATACAATTTGCAAAGAAAAAAAATCCAACTGAAGTTAGATGTCCGTGTAAAAAGTGCGGTAATCGTAGATTGTGGGGTCCAGATGTCGTAAGAGATCATCTGTTAAAGAAGGGGTTTGTTGAAAACTACTATGATTGGTACCTGCACAAATGTTCTGACGGTGCACCAATTTGTAGTGAGTTGGCTCCGGTTGAGCCACAGCAAAACACGGTTCAAAATCCGTATGCACAAATGGTGTACGATGCAGCAGCGAGTGCTTTTCCGGATACACATCATCATTTTCTACCGCATCGTGATGATGTCGTCGCTAATGTACCATACTCGCCGCCTGTACATATTGATGAAGATCCGAACCCCCAAGCAAGACAGTTCTTTGATATGTTAAGAGCTGCCAACTTACCTGTGTACCCTGGTTGTGAAACGCATACTCAGATGTCGGTCATAGGAAGGATGACTAGCCTGAAGACGGACTTTCGTATACTAGAGAGACTTTATGATGAATTATGTCAATTCATTATTGAATTGTTGCCAAAAGATAATCGGATGACAACAAGTTTTTACGACACGAAGAAGCAAATTTCGGCTCTTGGATTGCCGGTAGAGAAGATTGATTGTTGTGTCAATGGGTGTATGATTTATTGGGGCCCAACAGCGAGTATGACACAATGTGATGAGTGTGGGGTTTCAAGATGGGTATCTGATAACACTCCCAGAAAGCAGTTCCATTACTTTCCCATCGGTCCCAGGCTACAACGGTTGTATGCTTCTGCGACTACTGCCAGCCACATGAGGTGGCATGCGGAGCACCATACAGAGGATGGAGAGATGTGTCACCCCTCGGACAGTGAGGCCTGGTTGACTTTCAACGCGACGCATCCGGATTTTGCACGGGAGACTAGAAATGTGAGAATGGGGTTGTGTACAGATGGTTTCAATCCATTCGGCAGCTCGGGTCAACAATATTCATGTTGGCCCGTAATACTAACTCCATGCAATCTTCCGCCCTTGATGTGCATGAAGAAACAGTACATGTTCTTAACGGTGATTGTCCCAAGCCCTAACAATCCAAAACATAAGATTGACCTGTACCTGCAGCCATTGATACACGAACTAAAGTTGTTGTGGGAAGATGGAATCCAGACATACGATGTATCCAAGAGGCAAAACTTTCAGCTTCGTGCGGCTTTGATGTGGACAATCAACGACTTTCCAGCTTATTCGATGATGTCGGGGTGGAGTACAGCTGGCGTGCACGCTTGTCCTTACTGCATGGATGAGTCCAAAGCATTTTATTTAAGACACAGTAGAAAAGTGAGTTGGTTTGACTCACACAGGAGATTTTTACATAGTAGCCACCCCTACCGCAGAAACCGGACAATGTTCACCCGTGGAGCTGGTGAGAAGGATGTTAGGCCCGACATACGTACGGGAAATGAACTTTTAGAGGAGCTGGATCGTTTCGGCTTTTTACGGGTATTTGAAGACGATGCAGCTGAGTTCAACGCAGAAATCAGTAAGTATTGTGTTGGATGGAAGAAGAGAAGTATTTTTGGGATTTGCCGTACTGGAGCACAAACATGATCCGTCACAACCTTGACGTGATGCACATTGAGAAGAACTTCTTTGATAACATTTTCAACACAATAATGTGTGTGCCGGGAAAAACTAAGGATCATCTCAAGGCACGTCAAGATTTAGCCGAGCTCGGGATCCAATCGGAATTGCATCCTGTTGGTTCTACCATCCCCAAGGCATCATACACACTAAACAGAGAGCAAATGGCTGTCCTTCTAGAGTGGCTTAAAACTCTGAGATTTCCTGATGGGTATGTCTCAAATTTAGCCAGGAACATCGACATGGCTAAACATCAAGTATTCGGGATGAAGAGTCATGATTGTCATGTGTTCATGCAGCGACTGATTCCAATTGCATTTCGGGAGTTACTGCCAGCAAATGTATGGGCAGCTCTTACTGAAATTAGTCTGTTTTTTAGAAGTCTTACTTCTGCGAGGATTTCTGCCGCAGATATATGGAGGTTGGACGAGGAAATTGCAGTGGTGCTATGTAAGTTAGAGACTATATTTCCTCCAACTTTCTTTGATGTCATGGAACATCTGCCTGTTCATCTTGCTTACGAGGCGAGGATTGCTGGTCCGGTACAATATAGGTGGATGTATCCCTTTGAGAGGTAATTACTAATTACACGTCTAAAATATAAGTATTATTTACTTTTCTGGTTACTTTTTACATGTCTTAATAATTACTCCTTGGTTTAAATTACAGGTATCTTCGACATTTAAAGCTTAATGTCAAAAACAAAGCACATGTTGAAGCCTCGATCTGCAACGCATATCTTACAGAAGAAGCATCATACTTTGTCTCGCATTACTTTGAGCCAGATGTTCGATGCAGAGTTAGAGATCTTCCTAGAAACGATGACGGATGCTTTAACAACGTGAGACCGGGTGTTTTGTCCATATTCACACACCCAATCAAATTTCATGGTCGGGGTAAGGCTTTTATGATGGATGAAGCAGATCTCAAAATTGCTCAGACTTATGTTTTGCGAAATTATCCGGAGGTGAATCAATTTTATGATCAATTCGTACACTTAATCACAAAGTACGAACCTAATCTAAACGCAGAGCAAGTTGACCATGTGGTCCAAGACCAGTTTGCCATATGGTTTAAACAGATTGTGAGTACACGTTTACCATCGTAATTTGTTGTGTAAATAGTATTACGTATTTACATTGAATTATTGTTTTTACATACAGTCCAGGGACGGGTTTCTTGAAGGTTTGGATAATGCCGATATTCTAAAGGACCTCGCCGAGGGACCTTCGCAGAAGGCACGTCGCTATGATGTTTGTTACGTGAATGGTTATAGATTTCACACTATCTCTCATTCCGCAAAAAAGAAATCTTCTGAGAACAGCGGGGTGTACGTGAAATCTGATGATAACAGTCCGGATGAAACCGACTTTTACGGAAAGTTAGAGGATATTATTGACCTCGAGTTTCGAGCACTTCCAATGAAAAGGGTCACTTTGTTCAAATGTCAATGGTTTGATCAGACTACCACCGGATATGGCCATGGTACGAGAATCCATCCGCGTTACAAGCTGGTTGACGTTCATATTGGTCGATCCTATAGAAAGTACGATCCTTTAATGCTAGCCTCTCAAGCTTCCTAAGTTTATTACTTATCTTATCCCAGTTTAAGGCAAAACATGAAAGATTGGCGAGCTGGTTGCAAAGTCACATCAAAGCAATTCGAGGAGACTGCTTTCCAACTGGAAGAGAAATCACCGGATTTTGTGGCAAATGAAGATATTTCTGACGCACAAGTCGAACCGTTGCGTGATCCCGCTGGAGAACTTTTAGACTTAGACGAAACGGTCCATGATGACGAGGAAAATGAAGACACCGACGAAGATCTTGTATTATCTGACGACGATGATGTCGATGACGATTATGTAACCCAATAATATGGTTTTAATAATTATATGTTTATTTATTATTAATTTTACATTGGGTCGTAAGTTTTGTATATTCTAATATCGTATTTAGAATTTTATTAATTATAAAATAATAAGTATAATAATAATAATAATAATAATAATAATAATAATAATAATAATAATAATAATAATAATAATAATAATAATAATAATAATAATAATCAGAAAACAAATAAATGAAGGGCGCCATTTTATTTTTTTAAAATTCCGACTACCCACCGACTGTAGATTAGTCGCAGGTCAGTCGGTATATTGAAATTAATAGCTTCCCAGAGAAGCTTCTCTATTTGTAAGAAGCATTGGGAAGGTAAAAAACTTTTCAGTATACCGACTAATTCCCGACTACATATTAGTCGCAATCTAGTCGGTATACTGAAAAGTTTTACCACTTTCCAACGTCTTCTGAAAAGTTACTGCAGGCAATTAATGAGGTAGGTGAAAAAACGCACCGACTAAATGCCGACTAGCTTTTAGTCGCAAAATAGTCGGAGAGTTGAAAAGTTTTTTTTTATTTTTAACGTCTTTTCAAACAAGTTACTGATGCATTTAATGGAGTAGGTTAAACGGTAAAACGTTCTCCGACTAACTACCGACTAATAATTGGTCGCCCATCGGTCGGTATTTATAACGACTAGTTGCTAGTCGCAAGTTAGTCGGAATATAAGTTATATAAAAGCCCAAAGTTTACCAATTTTCGATCATTTTCATTTCAACGAACGTTGGTTTCTCTTTCCTTCTTTCTTTCTTTCTTTCTTTCTTTCTTTCATTTCAACCCTAATTAGAACCCTAATACTCGTTTTTTTCTTCACCACAATTCCGACTACTGCATTCCTACTCATCTCCGACGTCTTTTTGGTTGACACTCCGACTACTGAATCACAAAGTCCAACTATTAAAGGTGGTTAGTCTTCTTTTTATGTTTTTTTTTTGCATGAACATGATGAACGTTTTTTGTATGACTTGATGATGAACATGGTTTGATTATGATCATGATATGTTGATTTTCCATGTCTTTTATATGTTTTTTTTAAACATATTTATTTCACATGATTTTTAAACGTTTTTTTTACATGTTTATTTCAAATGTTTATTGATTTTTTTGGGGTTTATATTACATATAATATTCTTGCATGAAATTATTAATTTTTTAGGGTTTATATTTCGAAATAGATTTTTGTGATTTTTTGTTTTATGTTTTTTTAATTGTCGAATTTTTGTTTTTTTATGGGTTATATTTCGAAATATACTTGTAGGGTTTGTTTTTAGGGTTTGTTTTACTCCGACTATTTAGGGTTTTTTTTTACATGTAATTATCTTGCATGATCTTGTTTATAATAATCTTGTTTTTTTTCGAATGTTTATGTTTTTTTTTTGTTTTTTTTGGTTGCGTTCTTTTTACATGTTTATTTTAAATGTTTCGTTTTTTTTGTGGTTTTTTTAGGGTTTATATTAATGTAATAATCTTGATGAAATATACTTGTAGGGTTTGTTTTTAGGTTTTTTTTTGTATTTTTTGGTTTCGTTTTTTTTGGGTCTACATGTTTTTTTTTTTGTTTTTTTTGGTTTCGTTTATATTTTACATGTTTATTTCGTTTTTTATGTTTATGTATTTATTTCTGTTTTTATTTCTGTCTAAGTTTTGTTTGGTTTTTTTTTTTATTTTTTGAATTTTTTTTGATACTATTTTCTGTTAAAATTATTTGTTAAATTTAGATGCCTAGAATGAGAAACAATCTAGGACAACGTATAGACCCCCGAACCGGTCAGCCATACGACCCTGAGTCGCGACCGGTTCAACAGCATGCGCGTTCTGACCCAGGCACCCATGCTGTTGCGCTCTCTCAACCATCTGCGGGTTTAGAGGAGCATTTTTTGAGGTCAGACTTTAGGAGGGCAGAGGGGGTTGTCACTCCCTCTCCGGTGTCATCACGTGCTTCGCCACGTAACGCTACGACACCGGAGGCTGACACTGCGCAGGGGCAGCCACGTGATGACCCTGCCCCTCCGCCGCGGCACGCACTACAACCTCTTCCATGGGTGCCCGACGAGGGCACGTTTGCCACCGACACTGGCAACCAAATATCAACGTCCATTCGTAGGACGTTTGAGGCCTACCAAGATCCTAATGGATGGGCTTGGAGGTACCTATCTAGGGATACTATCGAGTTCTATTGGCAGCAGTTTCAAGTAAGTTTATTTACTACATTATTTCATTATTTGATTAACTTTTAATTGACATGTTTGTTGTACTAATATTGATTGTTTTTGTCGTTTCAGAAACAATGGGCTTGGGATCCCTCTATCACTTCCACGGTGCGCAGGGAGTGGGTGAAGAGGGCCAGGACCCGGTACAAGGACATTATTCATCTTCATAGAAAACTCTATGAAGAGAATAATGAATATCAGCCCGACTGGCGTCGACGGAGGCTTGGAGAGAATGGGTAAAGGCCTGGACATCTCCAGAATTCCAGGCCAGTCGGCAACGAGGGAGGAGGAACCGTCGCCGGGGCAATGAAACGGGTGTCGCAGAAGTCACCCATACCGGCGGCTCGGTGTCTGCCCGCAGGACATTGCGCATATTGGTATATGCTGGTTCTTTCGTTAATTTGATTTTTTTAATTAATTCTTCACAATATTTATTCCTTATTTTGTTTAACCTTCAACTTTGTTTTTGCAGGAAAAAGAGCATAGCCGCACGCCCCTCTCTTATGAGTTGTTTCTACGCACTCATAAGGTGAAAACAAAGGACGGGTTGCAGTGGGTCAACGAGAAGTCCAAGGCCATAAACGTAAGTGCAATTACTATCTGTTTTTTTGCACCTAGTTTAGCTTTTGGTAAAGTAGCTGTTTTAGAATACTTTGGACATTTGATATTGGATTTTGAGGATATGCTGGTTTGATAGCTGTTTTTGTAGTTTAGCTTTTATTTCAGGGTTATTTAAATTTTGGTTTAGTTAGTTTACAGAGGAAATTCTGCCGAAATTTTTATATAATTTATTGCTTTGTCTAGGACGAATACTTACGCCTCCATGCCGAGCTTCCTCTTGAGGCGTCTGATGAGGAGATAAATGACGCCTATTTTCAGGCCGTCAAAAACATCGAATCACAGGAGCCGACGAAGAAGCCCTCCAAGGCTGTGTTTGGTGTTGGTGACGCCGCAACGGTCTATTACGCTGATGTTGCGGCGCCACAGACTCAATACCAGGCCACTCCTCCCCCCAACCAACTCGTGAACGAGAGGTTGAATGAGCTTCAGCAATCCATGAACCGAGTTGAGGACCGCCTCAACTCGCACATTTCGAGGAGGGAGCATGAGCAGCTAGTGGAGGAACATCGGCGTTTGAGGCTAGAGGTAGAACATCTTCTCGGCTTTATGCGCACTGTTTTTGCCGAAAGAGGTTTTAGTGACCTTCCTCCGCCTCCCCCCGGCTGATCCTTGTACTTTTATTGTTTTTATGTTTTTATTTTTATATGTCGAAACAATGGGTTGTATTATATAACATTATTTTTTGTTTTAATTGTTTTTATGTTTATATTTTTTATATGTCAAAACATTTGTTTTATTAATTTTATTTGTGCGTTTTCTATTATCTTTTATTGCGTTTTTTATTATATTGGTTCGACAATTTATTTTAATAATAAAAAATTAAAACTGGTCAAATGTGGTCAACTATAATTGACCACATTTGACCAGTTTTATTTTTTTAATATTATAAAGCTTCCGACTAGATGCCGACTAAGACTTTAGTAGGAAAACAGTCGGCAATACCGACTACTCTCCTACTAACGTTAGTCGGAATTTGGTCGGGATCAAGAGCCGCCATATTTTGGTACACTTTTTTAGTCAATAGAAGTTTGACTTCACCGACTAATTTCCTACTACTCGTTAGTCGGAGATTGGTCGGGAAAATAGGCGCCAAAAAGTGGTCAAAATCTGGGTGAATTGAAGTTTGACTTTTCCGACTCATTTCCTACTAAATATGAGTCGGAGAATAGTCGGAAAAAAATAAATAAACATTTAAAAAAAAACAATAAAAATCAACAAAATCGATTTTACTGTACAGCGACTAGATTGCTACTATAGTGTAGTAGGTATCTGCGACTAAACGCCGACCAAACAAGCTAGTCGGAATCTCCGACCAATCAGCTACCAAAAGTCAGTTGGTCGGAACTCCGACTAATTTCCCGACCATTTTCATTTACCGACCATTCTATACCGACTGGATGGATTTAGTCGGAAGTTAGTCGGTATAGCCTTATACCGACCAAACTGCGACTAAAATGGTTAGTCGGAAACTTGCAAAATTTTTGTAGTGATTATTATTAGTATCATTACTTTTATTAGTATTATGACTATTATTATTATCATCATCATCATCATCATCATCATCATCATCATCATCATCATCATCATCATCATCATTATTATTATTATTATTACTATTATTAGTATTATTAATATTACTATTATAATTAGTATTATTACTAGTATTAGTATTATTACTAGTATTAGTATAATTACTATTATTACTATTATTTGTACTATTACTATTATTAGTATTATTACTAGTATTATTATTATTATTATTATTATTATTATTATTATTATTATTATTATTATTATTATTATTATTTATCATTATTATTATTAATATTTTTATTATTATTATTATTATTATTATTATTATTATTATCATTATTATTATTATTATTATTATTATTATTATTATTGTTATTGTTATTGCTATTGTTATTATTATTATAAAACACAATATATAAACCAACGAAATGCTCTTTTGAAAACTTAATTCTATTAGAGCATATTTTCAGGCTTCAGCCATCAGCTTAAGCTTTTGGTTGAGTTGGTTCCTTAACATGGTATCAAAGTCAACGTGGCAAGAGGTCACGGGTTCGAATCTCAACCACCCCTCTTTTAAGTGGAATATTTAGCACCAGGTATGAGGAGAGCCTGTGTTGCATCCACACTTCTAGCCTAAAGGGCTCTCGTGTGAGGGGGCGTATTAGAGTATATAACATATTTTGAGGCCTCAACCACCCCTTGAAGTTTGTGTGTTTGTGGTGCTTTTTTCTTATGAATGATGCTCCCTTTTATAGATGAAGGAAAGCATCTTTCATAAAACCACACTCAAGGCACCATCAAAGTATTACATCACCAATTAATCATACCAATTAAGTATATCAATAAACATCACAATAAACAAGCATATGCGATCTGATTCACCTCCGGACAACTTCGCAGAACATAAGTTTAAGCAATGATGAGATCTGCTTCATCCATCATCAGAGCCTTACCCCTCCCATGAAATTTGATTGGGTGTGTGAATATGGACAAAACATCTGATCTGACGTTATTAAAGCCTCTGTCATCGTTTCTAAGAAGATCTCTAACTCTACACCGAACGTCTTTTCCAAAGTAATGCGAGACAAAGTATGATGCTTCTTCTGTAAGATATGCGTTACAGATTGAGGCCTCAACATGCGCCTTGTTTTTGACATTAAGCTTTAAATGTCGAAGATACCTGTAATTTAAACCAAGTAGTAATTATTAAGACTCATTAGTGACTAGAAAAGGAAACAATACTTAGATTACACATGTAATCACCTCTCAAAGGATACATCCACCTATATTGTACCAGACCAGCCTCGTAAGCTAGATGAACATGCAGATGTTCCATGACATCAAAGAATGTTGGAGGAAAATATAGTCTCTAACTTACAGAGATCTTCAGATATCTGATGCAGAAATCTTCAGAGAAGTAAGACTTCTAAAGAACAGACTAATTTCAGTAAGAGCTTCCCATACTTTCGCTGGCAGCAACTCCCGAAATGCTATTGGAATTAGTCGCTGCATGAACACATGACAATCATGACTCTTCATCCCAAAGATCTGATGTTTAGCCATGTCAATATTTCTAGCTATATTTGAAACATACCCATCAGGAAATCTTAGAGTTTTAAGCCACTCTAGAAGGACAACCATTTGTTCTATATTTAGTGTGTATGATGCCTTGGGGATGGTAGAACCAATTGGATGTGCCTAATAAAGAATCTTGTCAGTTTACTTTTTGAATAGTATTTTCAGAATTCCGACCAGATTTCGGTTAAGGACTCATGATAGTTACAAAAAAAATGGCCACCAACTAAAAGCTCACTAAATAATTTTTTTTGAATTAAATATAACATATGATATAATGCACCTTATTCAAATAAAATTTTAATAAGTTTTACGCACGATCATTTTTCCATAAAATTTATAAACACGAATTAGAAATAATTGTTTTTCTTAACAATATCCTATATGTATATATAAGAACAAAAAGTGGAAATATAAATATATGTTTCTCAAATCTAAGTAAACTCAGCATCTATGAGTTTATTGTTGTAAACTAAATTAATTTAAGTAAATAATACGATATGATGCTGAATTTTCTCGGATTTGAGGAACATATTTTCATCATTTCTTACACATTTATAGTACTACAAAAATAAAATTAAGAAAAACTATATTCTCGAATAAATACTTATAACTATTACAAAAAATACACCACAGCGAAAAGCTCAATAAAATTTCTTTTAACAAAATACATATATACATTTATATTATAAATAACGCGCAGATATATATAAACTAATTAAAATATAAATAATATACTAAGATTAATTAAGTAAGCAATATATAACTAAAAATCATACCTTTTTAATAATGTATATCTAGAATCCTTGTGAATTGAGAGAAATATTGTAATCACTTGTTGACTTTCATAGATGACTTCTCAAGGAAAGTTTGGTGTTACTTCATTAAATATAAAAATGAAATTTTTGATGTTTTCTTGAAATGGAAGAAAGTGAAAGAGAAGAAGACCGGTAGGTGCTTCAAGACCTTAAAAGCCATAATGGTCTTGAAATTATTGACAATAAATTTCTTTAATATTGTGCTAGTGAAGGTATTGTTAGACATAGAGCTAGTGTAGGAAGGCCGCAAAAAAATGGTGTTGCGGAGAGGATGAACAAAACATTGTTGAAAAGGGCACGGTGTATACTAAACCAAGAAAATTTGGGAAACCACTTTTGGGCCGAAGCGATGGCTACAACATATTACTTGATCAATCGCTCACCTCATACCGCCTTGAAGTTCAAGTCACCGCAAGAGCGTTGTGCAACACTCCGGTAAATTATTCTAGTCTTAGAGTGTTTAGTTGTCTGGTTTATATTTATGTAAATGATGGGAAGTTAGAACCTAGGGCTAAAAAATGCATATATATGGGATATGGAGTGGGTGTAAAGGGGTATAGGGTGTAGTGTGAAGAGTCAAAAAGAATAATTACTTCTAGAGATCTTGTATTTGATGAAAATAGCATGTTAGTCTCTAGTGTTAAAAAGTCCATTGAAAATGATGTAAATGATGTTGCAAATCTCATTGATGCACAAGAGGAGGTACAACCTCCTAATATTGAGGAAGAGGAAATTGATGATGATGTTCAACAAAAATCTCTTTCTTTGTCCACAACAAGGCAAAAGAGGAAGGTCGTGGCTCCAAGGAGGACCATTGAATAGTGTGATCATGTGATAACCCAAAATTTTGCTTTAAAAAGGGATTGTTAGGCTACTCATATCAATAAGGTGCATCTTCTTTTCTAGAGAGCTCATTTGCTAAGAACTCCACAGTTACGCGTGCTTATAGGGGAGCAATCATAGAATGGGTGACCTCATGGGAAGTTTTCCTGGATACGCACGAGCGAGGTCAAAGTGCACTGGAAAGACTTCCGTTGGTTTGTGGGGCTAGTCTACAGTCTCCATGAGTAATCACCAGCGGTCCGTTAGGTCGGGGTGTTACAGCACCTTCTTGGTTTGTTTTCTTTTGTTGCTCACTTGCTTGGGATATTTTTCCCTATTAGACAGTTATTCTCCAGATGCCCTAGCTTTTTGGCACTTAGTGCACCACAAAGATTTGCAGTCATACTTATTCCTTGCTTAACTAATTCTTCATACTCATTTGCAAAGTAAACTTCTTCCAAGAAGCCTTCGTTAACATTCATCTCTACTAAAGCCTAGGCATACATCGGTTTATCCTTATTGCGAGTGGAATTATCCACCTTTGGCACATTCCCAACTAGACTTGGTATTTTCCTAATGCTCTTTTCACCTCAATATTCCAATGGCAGGAGCAAGTCACTGTAGCTATAAGGCATAGATATTAAGATTTCCTTTTCTAACGACATTTATTTTCTTTGGCTTGACAATGAATGGTTTCTTGTCAAATACTATGTCGCTCGTCTCAGATGCCTTGTTTCTTGCCGTGAATTCATTTAGTCTTACAAAGAAGACTCATTTCCTAAACATACCCACTTTCCCTACATCTAGGTCTTTCCATATCCTTCTAACATAGCCATCAATGACATGAAATGGTGGATTGGCTCCGATAACATAGCACACAACAGCGGACTCTTAATAACGGGCTTCCTCCTCTATATCTTCAAAAGTAATTTTAACATTTTTAGGGTTAAAGGCCTTACCGGGTTGGTTATGTTTTGGGTCTCCGTACCTGCTGGTTGTTTCCGGTGGTTTTGTCACTTGGTTGCAGATATTGGTTGCTGCAATTGGCTCTTCAACAGCCAATATCCATGGTCGGCTCACCAATACGAGTTAGGGATCCAGGGCAAAAGCTAGAGAGAGAAAGAAGAGAGATAAGAGTTCAAAAACCTTTTTGTTTTAAACTAAGTTAAATAAAACTTATTTTTAATTAAGTTTTAATACATATTATAATAATTGATAATAAAAATAAGACTATATTACTTGGTAAATAAATTTTCATTTTGAACGATATCTAATGTAGTAATTTAATATTTTATATCCAATTTTGTATAATTTAAACTATATAAAGGAAATATTAATAAAATATTGAGAAAATACTTTTTTACATTGAAACAAAGAAAATACTTTCATACATTTTTTATCAATAACAAATTACTATACTTTTCATATATACAAGAAAAATTTAAGGGAAATTCCACGTGGTAACCCTGAGGTTTTGGGTTTTCCACGTGGTAACCAAAACTTTAAAACATCCACCTAGTAACCCTGAGGTTTACCAAATTGTTCCACCGTAACCTTTTTGCACATAAAACATTAGCAAAACGATAGCAAATGTCAATTTCGATGCTTTAAGGTTGTTGTACGGCTATTTTTACGACTCACCATTTCAAATGCAATCAGTTTCAACATTTTCCCCCAAAATATAAACCCTAATTCTACCATTTTTCGATTTGCAAGAAAATAATATGATTTGGATGAAAGATGATAAAGTTAGGGTTTATGTTTTGGGGAAAAAGGTTGAAACTGATGGCATTTAAAATGGTGAGTCGCATAAATAGTCGTACATCAGCCTTAAAGCTTCAAAATTGACGTTTGCTAACGTTTTTATGTGCAAAAAGGTCATGGTGGAACAATTACGTAAACCTCAGGGTTACCGCGTGGATTTTTTAAAAGTTTTGGTTACCACGTAGAAAACCCAAAACCTCGGGGTTACCATATGGAATTTCCCAAAATTTAATAATTAATTTGAATTGGAGGAAAAAAATACTATAATAACAAGAGGTAAAGGCATGCAACTCTAAAAACAAATTAACAAAGGGTTACTTTTTTCATATGATTCATTGGTCCTAAAATTCAAACTTTATTTATATTTTAGCACTTTTGTCGATCAACATTAACTTAAATCAAATTTTAAAATTAGCTATGTCAAATTTTATAATTTTTAATTAGACATATAACAATAATAAACACCGTACAACAAATATAACTAAAATTATGAGATCAAATTTCACAAACAACTTCAAGTTCTAATACTTCACTTGTCAATTACCAAGTTCTACAAACAAACCTCAAGTTCTAATACAACATATGTAACTAAAATTATGATATCAATAAATTATGAGATCAAATTTTTTAAACAACCTCAAGTTCTAATACTTTACTTGTCAATACCAAAATCTACAAACAAACCTTCTCAAGTAGACTCAAATTTTTGGTTGCTGGATTACCTCAAATTTTTTAAACTCTCATCCTCATGAAATGCTAGAATTTCAATTAAAAATCAGAATCATCATCTTCTACGTCAAAATCGTCATCAGACAGTGGTTGAGCATCATCATCGTCGTCATCATCATCATCATCATCGCTCACAACATAAGTCACTTGTTTCTTATTAGCGCGATGAGGTCTAGGCTTAGCTGGCACAGCCTCATCCTCAGTCATTTCATCAATGCTATTGATAGAAAAACTAAAGATGTCACCATTCTCGACATTGTTCAAAGCAGACCCACTTTTCTTGTTGAATGGAGAAGGTCTCATCCTCCTTACCTTCTTCTCAGGAGAAGTACCAATTGCTTCTGATACCTTAGAGCTATCAGTTATCATCTTCCTAGTGGGCCCTCTCTTCTTTGTCCCATCGCTTGGGTTCAGTGCCTTTTTGGTTGCTGGATTACCCCTTCTTGGTTTAGAGATTTCATGTTTGAAGTCATCATCATCGTCTGAGATTTCTTCGATTGAAGTTTTCTTGGTATCAACCTTTGGTGCATCAGTTTCCATTTCTGCTCAAAAACATATAAAAAAAAGTATCTTATAAAGATGTAATTTTCTTGAATTTCTTTTGGAAGAGATTATTAAAGCTACTTGGGACCAAATTGCTATTCAGTACAACAGCGCACCCCTAAACAGATGGTCAAATAAAATCTACCTACACAACTATTTTTCGAGCTCTTGTTAGTAAATCTCTTCGAGATTAGGATATCAATGCAAGTTGACACATGCATAATTTGCATACAATAGGGAACCTTCATTAGCAAAAAGCAACCAAATACTCTTTAGTTGAGAATACTCTTACTCCTGTTGATTTATCATTGTTTCCCTTATACGTCCAAGTGAGTAAAGATGCCTAAGAAAAGGCAAAAGAAATGAAAAAGTTGCACGGACAAATCATGTTTTCAGATGCAAAAACAGAAAAGGTATCTCATTTCCATCAATTAAAGTTTTCTTGGTATCAATTGACAGTCATTCTGTAACATTCAATCTATTACATGATTCACATAATTCAATAATCCCCTCACAGATTGTGAAAAATGGACAGTTTTGGGATATATTGACACAAATAGAATTGTAAGCATATTCTTGATCAGTGTTGCATAATTCACTAATCAGGTTGTGAGTCAGAAAGGAAGAACTGTAAGCATATCCTTGATTAGTATTGCATAATTGACACAAATAGAATTGTAAGCATATTCTTAATCAGTTTATTTTGAGCGAAAACTAGATAGCATATCACAAAAACATTGCTCTTTAAAATCATAACAATTTGTAAAATGTTAGTATGAGAACCAATTCCAGAGGATAAAAAAGTGCAGCGAGTCCAACATATGAGAACTCACCGGTTTTATCAGGAGAGTAATCCATCATCACAGCAATCCGTGCTCTAAGCTCAGGAAAGTCATCGTCCTCCTCAATTTCCACAGCATATGGTTTGTCCTGCATTTTATGAACAATCAATTTAGTATCTTCTTAGACCAAATTTAGATGTGATATTTTAAATTTAATATGATGTGTATCATTTACTTTCTTAGTGGTAGCCTTCTTCGAACCCACTTTGCTTTTTCCTTTTAGATTCTCCAGAGGTTGTTCTAGTCACAAGATAAAGACTAGTAAGTAAGGAAAAACGAGTGCTGGACTAATATTGTAAAACACACACAAGGAATATAAAATGTAACCTGCTTCCGTTATAGTTGTAGTTGAAATGCCGATGGGTTTGGGTTTTGTCATCACATTCTTACGTGGCTTTTTAGCCTTTTGAACAGAAGCTTTCATCGTTTCAATGCACCTTTTGGCCTCCTCTTCTTCTTTCAAGTCCCTCTCCTACAATAATAAGATTTGAGTCATTTGACATTAAGATGCAGACTATTACTTTTAGTTCAAAGCAAATAATAGATGCTAACACTTACATTAAGAGCTCTATCAAGAGCATCCAGATCTCTGGCCCACAAAGACCTCTCAGTTTCATTCTTCAGCCACTCAATTTGATCTTGCATTTTATCTCTTTTTGAGCAAAGCTCCATTATTTTCTCAGACGACAATTTCTTAATTGAAAATGACAACAAGTAATCATAATCATCATCATTAATATTATGAGCAAGACTCTCATTGTTGTCTTGTTCCTCTATGTCTTCCGAGTCTTTATTAGTTTCACTTGACCGAGCAGCTTTGTTCATGGGGAAAGGATCATATCCTCTCTCTCTTAATTCATTCACAATTTGTGAATATTCCAATCCTATAAGCACCAATTCTTTAGATACTAATTCTTGGGCAAACCTAACTTGGTTATTTAATTTCACCAAATCATCCTGATAAATCTCAAGGTACTTGGCCTGCCATGTTTCATTTGTTTACAAAAAAATTAGTACAGAACAAGAGGTAGTAGTATACTTATGTTTAATTGTCTAAATGAAACAATATGACTTCACCTTTCTTTTGGCATAATATTCCAACCTCAAGACAAAAAAAGTCTCAAGAACTGCAATAGTAATGTCATTTTAATTAGGTAGCATATAAATAATGGATGCAATAGTTAAACGAAAAAATTCATGATTTGTGCTATGACTTACTCTGCTCAGGAGATTCGTATCTAACAATCTTGTTGTCCTTGTCAAAGAGATGCATGTTACTAGTACTCAGATTAGTTGTCAGCTTAAATTTCTTCGTCAAACCCTCTTGTACAGCTAAACTATAGTTTTGCTTGCTCAATATGACATCGAAGCACGCTGTTTCATCGGTACTGTGATCATGAAAATCCTGGACAACAATGATGATCACAGTAAGCCACATAATAAAGCAACAATCATTTAGCATTTCAACAAGGAAAATGCAGCATTAAGCACAACAAAGTAAAATATAAAACAAACATCAATATCAACCCATCAATAATGATGTTTCATACATCACATTAAGAAAACAAAAATACTGTACTATAAAGTTCAAGTAACCTAGAATACCCACTAAATATTGACCAATGAACTAATATAACTAAGCAGTATTAAGCACTACGAACTATAATGAGCTAGGATCACCTTGATGAATGGTTCCTTGCTCTTGTCATTTTGGTTGGGAGCAAGTGAGCTTAGAAACTCCTTGTAATCTTGAGTCCATTTACGGACTGGCAGCTCACTGATTCTAAGACATATGTCTTCACCATCATAATTATCTACTACGTCAATAGTTCCAGTAACAGTGTACGTCACTCCAGTATCTTTCCTTGCAGTTTTTTGGATAGTCCCTTTGAATTTTCTGTACCAAGGATCCATGGGGATCAAAGGCTCATTTTTTATCAAACGCCTAATATTCGCTATGATGTCTTTGGGATTATAATTTGGAATGAAAGTACTCCAGCCAGTTCCAATACCTTCAGACCCATTGACAAGAATGGTCGGAATAATAGGCATGTACCTGAGACAAGTTATAATTAGTTTCATCTGAAATTCATCAACATAAGAGATCACCTCAACAAACTGCTAAGTTACCAGAACAAGACAAGACTTGGTCACGGACATGAGACACGACATGGTGAAGTCTAAAACTTTGTTTTCCATTCAAAACACAATTATGGTGTCTTTAAAAAAAAGTTATGGTGGCTTTAACTTTTCGTGGAAGAAAGAAGAAGTAAAATGAAAGAAAACTGCATGATATCAATCCAGAATTTCAATATTAATTTTTAAAAAATATTAGAATATTACTTATCAATATTAACTTACCAAAAAAAACATCATCAAATCCCTCCAAATTCTCTCTCCCATTTTGTTATCCAAACAAGGGATCACTCATCCCCCCAAATCTCTTCCCTTCCTTTTCGTCCATATCCTACCATCCAAACACACTCTTATATCTTTATAATTTATAATAACATACGACGTTTTGCGCCATGTTAACAATTAGAAAATAACAACTCACCAAATAGGTTCTATGGACAAGTTATCTTCCTTCAAGTAGGTTAGCAACAAAAAAGGATCACTCATTACCGAGGGTCCGTCTGACTCACATATCCGAGTCCAGATAACATAAAAATTAGAAACTAACAACTCACCAAATAGGTTCTATGGACAAGTTATCTTCCTTCAAGTAGGTTAGCAACAAATCATCTTCCTTGGGGAACAAGAATCTAGTGATCTCTGAAAGTTGTGTATGAATGTATCTTGCGCTAGCAGCATCCTTACCTCCCTGAAAACCACAAATATGAAACCAGGTGAATCAGAAAAAGAAACTACTCCCTACAATTATCTTATGAATGTAAAGTCAGTATAGAGCTCGGCACTTGGCCAAACATACCAGGTTGCGAGTGCCAAATTGTCCATTAGGCATAAGAAAATTCACATTGTTAGCACCCACAAAATTTTGTGCCATGTTAACAATTGTGCCTTGTATGCTTGCTTCACCATGATGGTAAGCTGACTTTTCAGAGACATAACCACTAAACTGAGCAACTTTGATCTCTTTTACCAAGTTTCTCTTATACGCAGAGAAAAGTACTTTCCTCTGTGTAGGCTTAAACCCATCAACCATAGACGGAATTGATCTTTGAAGGTCTGCTCTGGAAAACAATTTTAGCTCCTTGTTGATGAAATCAGTATACCTTACTCTTTCCTCCTTGTGATCAAGCACACAACCAGTCTACACCAACAAAAATAGATTTCAGTTTTCCAGTTAGTGCCACTAAAAATTATACAAATGTAACTTATGCAAATGTTTGAACCTCAACTTCCCGAAGCCAGTGCTTCCTTGCTTCAATTTTCTTCTTACTGAAAGCTAGCTCAATGGCATTACAATCATTGTTGTCTTCCCAAGTGAAAATCTTTCTGTGCATATCCAAATTGGCAAAGTATTCCTTTCCTTCTTTAGCATCACTAGTTCCAAGCCCCTGGTAACCACACATCAATTATAGGAAATAAAAGGCCATAAATATAAAGGTCAAAATAACATATGGGGCAATTTGTGAAAGCAAACCTTGTAATACTTGATGTGCCAATTTTTCACATTGTTTCCTTCCTTCCTAACCCAATCTTCATAATCAAGCATAGAATAAAAGGATATCACATTTGTGTCATCCTTCCCTCTCGAATGAGTTGCCTACATAGCAATGGGTAAAGTAATTAATTTTTTATAACCAATAATGATTTGCACATGTTAAATCCATTACAAAACATTTGAATGCTATGGACCTTCACTATAGGCGTAATGAATTCAAGCATGAATGATGGATTTTTCAACAATGAAGGCCAAAAGGTATGAATGAAGTTAATCACAAGCCCCTTGATGTGAGACCCATCGTGATCCTGCAAAAGAAACGTGATTATAACTCGATATATTACCACATGAAGTAAGTTTCAAACAATGCAGATTACACTTCAAAATGAAGCGAAAAACAATTCAGTGATTTTTCACCTGATCAGCCATGATCATTAAATGTCCATACCGCAATAACTTCAGACTACTATCCTTATCATACTTTTCTCCTTGCTTAAGCCCAAGAATCTTCTTGAGATTATTAATCTCTGCATTTTCTGTGATCTGCTTAGCACTTGCTTCCCTTACATTCAGCAGTTTACCTCGCAGAGGAAATACACCATAGTAGTTTCTGCCAACCACAGAGAGTCCAGACATCTATATACAGGTTTTTACAAAGGCACCACAATTAGAAGTTGAATGGTCAAGACTATGCAAATGAAAATCTTGGATAAGATCATGGCTTACTGCTAATGCTTTAGCTGAGTCTCCTTCTGTGATAATCAAGGTGCACTTATGAGATTTGCTACCTCCGGCTTCATTGGCATCTTCTAGCTTTGGAATGTCAAGCAACCTTCTTGTCTTTGATCCATCACTTTTTTTTAGATCCTTCTTTTCCTTAAAGTCAGCCCATGTAATGAGCCTATCCACCACACCAGAATCATTCACAACTGAAACCAAATAACATATGCAAGTACGATTATCAGAAGTCAAGGTCTCATAAATATGTAAACTCAATAGTCACATTAAAAGAGGTATAAACCTTTCCTCAGGAATTTGTCTGAGAGTTCACAAGTAGTCCCAAAATTATTTGCACGAGTAGTTAAAGTTTCCTTGGTTTGGGAATCAAATGCAGGGTTATCAATTAAAGCATT
>JPXE02000092.1:0-66937 GCA_000753965.2 Amaranthus hypochondriacus | reverse complement strand
TTTTTTTTTTTTTTTTTTTTTTTTTGAAAATTTGGAAATATTATATAAATGGGAGGAAAATACACGACACTGTAACATGGGATTCCCAACCCGCCGGCATAAAAAAACCCCCGAAGGGAAAAAAGCCATTGAGAGAGGAAGACCAAGAAACAGACCACCCAAAACAGCATAGGGGTGGACTATGCAAAACGAATAAAAAGCACCACTAAAAGTTTGACCGAGCCCCTTAACACCAAGAAAAAACAAGACTAACTCCAAGACAAAAAGAGACTCCTAATCATAAAATAACACGACCCGCTAAACACCAAGAGCACCACGAAATAGTTGCCTGCAGCCACCAAACAGTATTGCCAACACCACAATGAAATACGCCAAGCATCGAAGACGGTCCATAAGGGGAAGAGATCTCACAAACACTACAACGGGCACCACAAACCAAACGACTGCATCACAACCACGCCACCAAACACCATGGTCATCAAGGGAACCAAAAACAATACCACCCATACCAACATTGCCCAAGGCATGATTTTTTGAATAGCCTGCAGAAACACCGAACGACTCTTCCAAGCAAAACAAGAAAACACCTTAGACCCACACCAATCGAAAACTTCAAGCAAATCAAGAACACCAATTGAAACATTCCAAGCATAATCGAAGCAGAAAACACCAATCGAGAAATTACAAGCCAATCTCAAAACCTGTAGACAACAAAACTCCACACATCCTCATGGAAAGGGCCTTTTCAACATCTGCCTTCCAACTCCATCCCACCGCCACAATTGAGGATCCAGAGCCATTACCAAGTGACGCCAAAAACGGACTTATCCAACCACACCACCACACTTAGAACAACGGGCCACCTCGACCCCGCCTCCATCTTACCTTAAGATACCCAAAACAGGGAACCGATGACCAATACAAACCAAAGACTAGATGACCAAAGCCAGAACACTTAGACCCTGCAACACCCAGCGGCTCTTCGACCACCACCACTTCAGAGATAAAGTAAAGCGCCATTTCTCACCCTGCACACACCCAAACTCCAATGCTGCCGTACACCTAAGAATATCCGTTGCTGATGTTCCACTCTGCACACTGTTCTCCACACCCAGATATACTAACATAGAACAAACAACAAACACCAACCTACAGAACCAGATCACACTACCAAGACTATCGAGAGCTGAATAAAATCACAATCAAGAACAAGTACCCACTTCCTAGAATTGATGATTTATTTGACCAGTTGAAGGGAGCCGGAGTTTTCTCTAAAATTGACCTGAGATCTAGTTACCATCAGTTGAGGATAGCGGAGGAAGACATACCTAAAACTGCTTTTCGCACCAGGTAAGGGCACTATAAGTTTTGAGTGATGCCGTTTGGGTTATCTAATGCCCCTGCAGCATTCATGGACTTGATGAATCGAACATTCCACGACTATCATGATGAGTTTGTAGTGGTTTTCATTGATGATATCTTGGTGTACTCTAAGAACGAGAAAGATCATGAGGAGCACTTAAGATTGGTATTGACACGATTGAGGGAAATAAGCTTTAATGGGAAATTGAGCAAGTGCGAATTCTGGCTGGATCGAGTTGTCTTCTTAGGTCATGTAATCTCAAAAGATGGCATAACGGTGGACCCCGAGAAGATAAAGACTATCATTGATCGGCCAGCACCGACTAGTGTTACTGAGGTAAGAAGCTTTATGGGCTTGGCAGGTTACTACCGAAGATATGTTGATGGGTTTTCTAAGATTGCACTACCGATCACCAGTTTGGTCCGAAAGAATACCAAGTTTGTATGGTCACAAAAGTGCGAAGATGCTTTCCTAGAATTGAAGAAGAGGCTGACAACGGCTCCAGTGCTAGTATTGCCTGAGGATGGGAAAGAGTTCACGGTATACAGTGATGCATCTTTAGAGGGCTTGGGTTGTGTACTCATGCAAGAGGGGAAGGTGATTGCCTATGCATCGAGACAATTGAGGCCGAATGAGAAGAACTACCCGGTGCACGATTTGGAATTAGCAGGAGTTATATTTGCCTTAAAAATTTGGAGGCATTATCTCTATGGCACTACTTGCAAGATCTACACCGATCACAAGAGTTTGACTTATCTGTTTACACAGAAGGAGCTTTACATAAGGCAGAGAAGGTGGCTAGAATTGATGAAAAATTATGACCTCACTTTGGAGTATCATCCCGGAAAAGCAAACCGTGTAGCAGATGCCTTAAGCCGGAAACCGAGGATGGTCATAAATGGACTAATGTCAGTGCCCTACGAGATCTATAAGGAGATGGAGGAGCTAGAATTGATTGTGGTTAAGAAGGGGTCATATAACAGTGCTCTCATTGCTATGAGTACAACGCTAAGTCTACATGAGGAGATACGTGGGCTACAACAATATGATGACTTCTTGTTAGAGTTGAAGATTGGTATTGAAAAGGGTGTGGTTAATGACTTCAGCATGGCTAAAGATGGGAGTATTCATCTAGAGGGAAGGTTATGCGTGCCCCGAGATCCTAATTTGATAGAGAAAATACTCAAGGAGGCACATTCGACTATGTATTCTGTCCACCCAGTGCGAGATAAGATGCTAGCAGATTTGAAACAATACTTTTGGTGGATGAACATGAAGAAAGATGTCGAGGATTTCATAGCTCGATGTCTAGTATGTCAGCAAGTCAAGATTGACCATCAGCGCACTCTAGGGGAATTGCAACCACTTCCTGTGCCTGAGTGGAAGTGGGAATCAGTGAGTATGGACTTTATTGTGGGATTGCCCCGTTCGAGAAGAGGAAATGATTCTATTTGGGTGATTGTTGATCGACTCACTCAGACGGTCATATTTATTCTTGCTAAAGCAACTTGGAAGGCAAAACAATTGGCCGATGCTTATGTGAAAGAAGTACTTAGACTACATGGTGTACCGAAGACAATAATTTCAGATCGGGATACAAACTTTGTGGCTCGTTTTTGGAATGAACTACAAAGGGCATTCGGGACAACCCTTAATTATAGCACCACTTTACACCCAGCTATAGATGGGCAGACAGAGAGGACCATTCAGACTCTAAAGGATATGCTTCGGGTATGTGCCCTTGATTTTCAATGTTCGTGGGAGGACATCTTACCATTGGTAGAATTCTCTTACAACAATAGTTACCAGAGTAGTATTGGTATGGCTCCGTATGAGGCCTTGTATGGCCAAAGGTGTAAGACACCGCTTTGCTGGGATACCGGGAGGCCCGGCGTGGTCGTTGGACCAGAGATGATAAGAGAGACTGCAGAACAAGTCAAAATCATTAGAGATCGAATGAAGGCTTCCCAAGATCGGCAGAAATCCTACGCAGATCGTAGCAGGAGGAAACTTGAGTTCCAAGTCGGTGAGAAGGTGTTCCTTAAAGTCTCGCCAACAAAGGGAGTCAAGAGCTTCGGAATGCAGGGGAAGCTTGATCCTCGATACATTGGACCCTATGAGATTTTGCGCAGAGTTGGGGAAGTAGCTTATGAGCTAGCACTACCACCACAGTTAGCTAAGGTTCACAATGTGTTCCATGTATCACAATTGTGCCGTTATGTCTTTGATCCATCACACATTCTTCAACATGAGCCGATTCAACTTGTTGAGAGCTTGCAGTATGAGGAAAAACCTGTAAGGATCCTAGGACGAGAGGTTAGAAAACTCCGTAGCCGCACGATTCCACTTGTGAAAGTGTTATGGAGTGGACAGGATGACGACAGTGCAACTTGGGAAAAAGAGGATGACATGTTAATTAGATACCCTTACTTATTTGAGTGATGTATTATTTTAGCTATTAGTTTGAGTTAGTTTCGAGGACGAAATTCTTGTAAGAAGGGAAGACTGAAACAGTCGCATTATTCATGAGATTTCATTAGTCATTTTTAGCGACTAATATTTTTAATATTTGTCCGTCACTTATTAAAAATTTAATTAGTGATGGTAGAAATTTAAAAAATCTCTACGATGATTAGAAACTTGTTAATTCGTAACGTGGTTATGAATCATAACAAGTAACGTAAACTTTGGAGGTAAAAACTTAAAGTTGAGCAACTACCGATAACAGTTCGAGAAAATTTTAATTATTACCCGAGCATATTATTTAACCATGATGGGAGTAAATTAAATATTTCATACACATATACAAGTTATTTTTAAACATATAATACAAGTTACATAACTTGTTACATGTACAACAATTTTTACCCAAACTTTAAACTATCTTAGATAAACCTTTCCTACACTATAATAATAGACCAAAATGAGACAAAAATTACCTCCAAAACAGCCCCAAACAGCAGCCCCAATTGCTGTCCCAAACCCTCTTTATAGCCCTTTATACACTTACATACTCAAGTAAAACACTCTAACCAAAGTACCCTTTTTGTAACAGATGCGGCAATCTCGATACATAATTAATATTTAATAATAATATTTATACAAAAAATATTGCGGAAGTCTTAAAATGTTGAACTGTTAAAAAAACTTTATATCATAAAAACTAAAACTATTTTAAATAAAAGTAAAATATTACATCCGATAAGAAACATCGTTTGCTAAAAAATTAAAAAAAGTAAAAGTACATCAACATGAAGTCATAATTAAAGACACAAAAAGCAGCTAAGTTCTCGATAAATAATAATTGTTGCGGCCTGGATCGGAACCTGAAACTAAATCCTGCAAAATGCTGCCATCCATGATACGGATGACAGCCGATTGAATCGGTCAGCGGTAACGCCGAGCATAACATCCTATCGAACTCAAAATATGAAAATTATACACTACATTTACGAAATAATAATTTAAGTGTGAATTTCAAATTAATTGACACCACTGTATACTTTTATTATATTCTTTTACTGTTCCATACTTTTAAGTCATTAAGATACCATTCTCAATCCTGACAGAAGTACGTTACTGCCACTTATACAATTCGGTAATCTTGACACCCAAGTAAGTTCATTTGGTTAATACTCATAACCGTACCATGATTAATAGGATAAACACTAATCAAGTTCTTCACTAATCAACAAGCACAACAATATGACACCTGATATATGTAAGGGTCTGGTTAGGTGAGGACCGTAGCCCTAAACCCTAACTGTGGTAGGAGTTGTCACCCCTCCAATACAATGTTTATGCTCGAGCTCCACAGGATAGGTGGTAACTTTATTTATTTATTTGATATAATTCTTAATCATAAAGTTTAATTAGCTTTATGTCTTTATATGCTCATTACTTAATTTTTTACAAATTATATTTTATTTATAACTTTATTTTAACAGCTCACTAAATTCACACTAATAAATTAATTAACTTAATATTTTATTAATAGTCTCCAAATTAGTATTTTTCACAAGTAGCTACTAAAATTTATTGCTCTTGAAATAAGTTCTCAAAATCAACATTTCCAACATTAAATCAAATAAACATTTATTCTTTTCACCAAATCAAATATTCTAATTAAAATTAAAGTTAAAATTGTATCCTTTGGATAAGTTTACGAAATTCAACAAGTTTACCAAAAATAATCATTTCAAGTTTGGAAAAACAAGTAAACTCTATTAGATTCGCAAAATCAACATTCTAGTTATAAAACAAATAAAACTATTTACAAAAATCAATATTTCACACATAGTTTAAGAGGCAAGTTTACTAATTAAAAATTACTTTTACATCTTTTTATATAAATTTTGGTCAAATAATTAGCAAATAAAATATTTTGTACTACATAGTAATCAAATGCCACAAAGTTTCTTTTTATTATGAAAGCTCATATATTCAAGAAAAATCACTTTTGATATTTAATAACTTATAAGAACTTCTCAAAATTAACCCGGATAGAGTCTCGTTTTTAGTTTTTCAGCAAATTGTGGCCATCCAAAACCAGAAGTGGCCAAGCACTCGTTCTTAACTGTACTCCACCAGTTGTTAGCTTCAAACATCAAATAATATGTCCCTATTGCTACCCTTTCCTCTGGAGGGCAGCCCGTAGTATCAAAAAACCTTTTCTATCTCCCTTAACCATCCTTCTAAAATAACCGGATCAGCAACACCATTGTATGTAGGCGGCCTATTGATGTGCTCGATTTAGAGCACATTTATGTCCCTACTTTGGTGTCGAGTCTTGATGTTTTACATTGGTTTTATGCGTTTTACACTCGATTTTACCTTGCTCTTGTCTCCACGGTGTTTAGAGGTTATTTCAGGTGTTTTCGGGAGATTTCGAGGTAAAACAAATCGAGTTCGAGGCTTTGACTTCAATGTTGAAGAAGAGGCACGTGTTTCGAGGCACTCACAAGTGTTCCAGGTCATCCCCGAAGACATCGCGAAGGTCGAAAATCGTTTGGCGCTTAGTTGAAGTTGAAACGAGAGCAAGTGGGCCAAGGAATATAGTATTCGGCCGAATCCAGCCCAGCCTCGGGCGAATGTGTGTGCAGCAATCAAAGTGCAAAGCCCAAGTTTCTGTTTTTGCCGAATTAAAAGCCCATTCGGGCGAATGTACTATTTCGTTCGGGCGAATGGTATTTGAACCTCATGCAAATGGATCTTGAAGCTACTGGAAATACCGAATCAATCACCATTCGGGCGAATGGGTGGATTCGGGTGTATGGCCCAAGTGATTCGGGCCAATGGGCCTGAAAATCAGCGAACATTATTTCTTCGCAAGCCTTGCCACGTAGGATTCTTTTAGGGCTTTTGTTCCCACTTTTTGTAGCCTATATAAGGGCATAGTTCTGAATGTAAACCCTATGCCTTGATGGTTAGAAACCCTCTCTACTATTAAGAACATCATTTATTTCTTTCTTTCATTCCTTGCCCTAGATTAGTGTTTAATGCTTTCATCTACATTTCTATCTTTGTAATTTCAATTCCTTTCATTCAAGCACCTTAGTTATTGTAAGTTTATCTTTCTTATTCTCTTTATTGCTTTTCTTTATCTTTCATTTATGCTATTTAATGCTTTCCTCTTCTATGCTTTGTTTAATGCTTTGAATCTTGCTCATTTACATTCCAATCTTGCTTTTGTTGTTCTTATTGCTTTTTAGTGTAGTTGATTGTTGGTTCTCTTACTTTGTCTTTCATTATTGTTGCTTTCTCTCTTGCCATAATGTTTATTTTCATGTCTTGCTCTTGTTCTTAGTTTTTATTAGTCTCAATATGCTAGAGTAGATTTCTTAAGGGTTTTGGTTTGGTGAAACCCTAGGTTTGGTGAATGCTCTTCATGTGCTAGATTAGGGTTGAGGTTGTTGTGGTTTGTTTGATTGATATTCGATGCGTATCTTGTCCTATCACTCCCTTGTGAGACATAGGGCGATTATGGGTCGTTCGCATGGCTATAGGTCATCAACTTCCCCTCGTTATCTAGAGTGTCTCGATTGAGCCACGCTCAACCTCCCTTGACCTAGCTTTGTATGAGAACATTGTATCGACCTAAGGTGGATCCTTACCATCCCCGTTTGTTTTCCATAGCTTATTTCAATCTTATTTATTGTTTTCATAGTGTAGTTTAAACACCCTCACCTATATCATTTACATTCTCTACACCTAGCACCAAATCTTGCTTGCCCTTGTCTTCGTGGTTCGATGCCCAACTTACCTCTATATTCGTTATAGTTGTATTTAGGGTGTGATAAATGTGTTTGATTAGCTTGTCTTTCTAGCGTTAAACGACGCATTAGAAACCGGTTATCACCTATGGCGATCAAAGCGGTCAAAGGTAGATGGACCCCTAGTCGCCATACTATTCTGATTAGCTAAGGTAATGATTGCATTCTCTAATGTAGCGAGTCTTCGACGAGTAGCTTCCTTACTCTCTTTCACGTTTCTCATGCTTCTTGGAGGCGTACTCCCTAAGAAAAAAAATTAAAATAAAATAAAATTCAAACATTGTTATTCACTTCTAGCTTTTCCCTAGAAGCATTAAATGCAAAAATTCACATCATTCAACGCAATCTCAATGTCATCCTACCCGTGTAACTTCTCACTAGGGTCTTTGGTGAAAGTCTAAACTATCTTAAGCCCTAAAAACTTACTAAAGTAAGTTGTAGAACCGTTTGGCTCTGATACCTATTGTAACAACCCGTCTTTCTAAAACAAGAAAGGTTCGCGGAAATAACCTTTAAGACGGTTGTCATGTACTCTTAAATAAATCAGAACCATAATATCAACCTTGTAAACCTTAAAGTATAGAAAACTTAAAGGTACAAAAACTTATTACATTATATGTAGAGAAAAACTCATTTAAAAGCAAAATAAATAAAAGTCTTAAGGTCTAATGGTACGACACAAGATGAGGGGAAAAATCCTAGCGCACACTCTCACACTTCCTGCACGTGCGGTAGAAATCACGCTAACATTCACCATCTGTTTCAAAATAAAAATCCACAATCAGTGGGGAGTAACTAGCTGTCCTTTCTAATCATTAAACACATAAAAAAATCATTTCCAATTACAAAGAAGTTTAAACTATTATCAATTAGTTATATGATTAAATAAATCTAATTAAAACCAGCGTTCTCGTGAAAAACAAATATAAAATAATTTAAACTTTCAAACAACATAAATTTCATTATATTTAAAGAAAAAAAACTTAGTAAATCGAATAAGTACATATATGGTTTCAAAAATTCCAAAACATAATAAACAAGTCGAGAAAGAACGAACACCGGTGTTAGATGCCCACAAGATAGCCTTACACTAACACCTCCCAAGGTTTGCCGGGCGAACCCCAGTCTATAAATTAGACCTGTCTAAGAATGGCCAATTCCCCCCTAGCAGTGGATGCCTCCTTTGCCTTACACCACTGGGTACCGGAACGACAATAATTAACCCAGGTATATATATGTATCAGCATGCTCTAACCATTTAGAGATGCAAAAACAGGCCTTACACTCCAATGGCTCCTTACTCTCACAAAATATAAATCTCCATATAAAATCAACATCGAAAATATTTATGAGATGCCAAATAGGCCTTACTGTCAAAATCAACATCAAAATACTTAACTCAAATATAGTTATCAAATAATATTTATTTTTAACATATAATATTTTCAACTAATAAAAATTCCAATTTTTTTTATTTTTTTATGTTATATAAATACCAAATATTAATGTTATGAGTAATGTCTGAGTTTAGGAATAAAGTTAACTTCAAATTTGACCTAGTCAATAAAAGTCAACCTTACTATAACTCTTAGCAAAGGATTACTAATGAAAGTGTTATTCTACTCAAAAGTACAACTGTGTCAACAATACTACTGTGACCGCCCCGAATTATGAAGGCAAAGACTAATTGAAATTTAGTATTAATCAAGCGGAAGCTTGCTTGTGCCAGCACAATAAAGGGGGATTACTTAAAGGATAAACCAATGTCCAAGTAGAATACTTGAACCACAACCAAAGCAATATAACGGAAGTCTTAACTGTCTAAAATAAAGGAAAACTACAACCAAATCAAAATAAGCCCAAAGTTCAAATACATCCCTAAAATAGTCCAAACTTAAACAACCCAACTAATAGTCTCTCAAATACAATAAAGAGATCTAAACAAAGGGGGGGAGTCATACTCCAACTCGGGTTCATCTTTCGCTCGCATATCCATTCTTCGTCGAGGTGCCATAGGGGTTTACTCTAATTACAAAACCATTGAAAAACATACAAAGCATAGTATCAGCAAAAAGGCTGAGTATAACACACTAGTGTCTGTCAAACAAGTTATTAAAACCTTTTTGATTTTAGTAAATTCATTTTGAAAGATGCTTTTTCATTTGATAAATCATATTATCATTCAAACTTAATTCAATGGTTTTAAGTAATAATTCCAAGCTCTCATATTTCACCATAAACTATAAGATCTCAATGGATCCAAATCAATTTCAAACTTATATCATAACTTTTTACATGGGTACTCTGTGAGTCATCCTATGACTCGTTTGGTAGTCGATCTACCGTCCGCGACATGTCCGGCAAGTGTAACACAATGGTATTGTGAACAATACGCGCTCAGCATTGGTAAGCCGTTTAATCATGCACACAACATTTGTTGTGGCACATGTACCCGCCATTTAGGCTAAAATATTTTTGTATATAATATATACCTTGTAATTTCAATAGCATTTGAAAAGTCAAAAATATTAACTTTTTCCTTATGATAAACATCTTTTATTTGCAACATAGCAAAACATATTTTCTTTACAACATAGCAAAAAAAATCAAATCATAATCTTTTCCACATGGGTAAAACATGCATAGAATAATCATATCATCAAACATATCCTTTGTATTATATTGGGGCATCACTAGCATGTGTGGAAATGCATCGTAACAAAAAGTGATTAAAATTCTATACGATTTTTCAAAGAAACCGCTAAAATGTTTCATTTCAATCCATCTCAAAGTAAATATAACTTGAAAGAGTTTTGAAATTCATTCAAAACAAATAGAATTTAGTTCTTAAGTATATAAAATCTTTGTCATAGGAGATTTCATAAAACACTATTTTCTTAAATACGAGATAGTTTTGCCGGTAATAAAATCGATAATTGATTTACAAAATACATATTAATTCTTCAACAAGGCCCACATTAATCAAGTCATTATAATAAATTAATTAAAATGAATTTAAGGTTGTCCCATCAGATTAAAATTGGTTATACAATTTTATAATAATTTTACGATTATTTCGACAATTTAGGTATTTATCGTTATTTGAATGATGTTTTGAATCCATAAAATTTATAAATTACGTCTTATTTATACTATGAGACAATAGGTTACTAAAAAAATTATAAATTTTTGATATAGGTCTATTTTTACACAAATTTAATTAACAATATTACGCCTTTAAATAATTAAACATTGAATTTGATAAATTAGTAAATAATTAATAATTAGCTTAATATAATTTTACCAAAGTTCTAGAAGTCATATAATACTTTGATTAGCTCATTTTAACTTATAAATGTCATGTATAAAATTTTATCTTTTTTTATATAGACATTTTGTCGATAAATCAATAAAATCGGTTTAAAATTATTTAAGTCCAAATAAATTAATATAAAAACTTTTATGATGTTCCAGAAACTATTTTAAGGAATATAAAATTTTAAATAACCATTAAAAACCGTGTGGGAGTTTTTTTAAAAATTAATATTTTTATTTTACTGATAAACCGAATAAAATTTATTTAAGTCCATATATGGTAACGAAAATCCATATAAATTTTTCAACATGTATATACTGTTTATATAAGTGTCTCATAAACATTTCATGCTCCAAACACATCATTTAGTATTTATTTTGTATTTTATCATTTTCAACTTACCGATTATTAATAACCGAGTAAAAATTATCAAGGTCCTTAAACGTCAACAAAATCTTCTTAAAATTTTACCAAATTTAGTTACTGTCCATATGAGTATGTGATAAAAATATCAAGTCTATATGCCTACATTTAGTAATTATTTTATATTTTACTATTTAACAATTTACCGATAAATAATTTAACGATTACTCAAAAATCATGAAACATTCCAAATTAAATATATTCTGGCCAAATATTGTTGGAGACATTATAATATGATTTTATAATTAGTTTTATGATCAAGAATTAATCTAATACCATGTTTTATCATAAGAGTATTTAACACCTTAAAATCCCTTAAAATATCGATTCCATATATTTTAAAAAAATAAATTTCAACAAAATTAGTCAAGAGAATTTTTTTTAACATATAGCTACTGGAATTTATTTTTAAAATGCATTTTAAATATTTTTCAAATCCATATAACCATTTCCATCACAAATACTTTCACAAAGTAGTGTAAAATTATGCCTTTAAACATACAACAATTCATAAAATTAGCATGCATGACGCCCACAATAACAATACATGTAATAAATCATTTCTTACTCAAAATTATCATTTTGATATCATTTTTCAAGATTTAAGAACTTCTCTTTGGGAATTTTATTTTTAAAAACAAGTTTATACAAAACTTTTCCAACTTATTTTTAAATCCTTTAAAAATCACCCCATGTGACATAACTCGACTCCAACACTATATAAAAATTCCGTAAGCTCCCACGTAAGCTCCTATACGTTCTTTGAAGTGGTTCCAACTTCGGGTCCTTGCCCTTCAAGTCTCAACTCCAACTCTTCAACTAAACATATTGCATTCATCCAAAACAATCAATAAAAATTTTGGATTTCTAACATGCACTTAACTTTTCTTAGTTAGAGTTGCTAAACATACTTGTGATGATTTAACTTATTTGGAGTGTACTTATTATGTTGAGCAACATACTTAATCAAGTCCCATAATTTTACTTAAAATCCTTGAAGTAACAAAAATTATAAGATTGTGAAAATAACATTTTCTTTTTCTTTTACTATCCATTATAATTGATTTTTTTTAATAGAGGTTTTATAAGTGATAATTTTCATAGGTTTAGATACAAAAAATATCCATATTAAAATAATCTTAGTTTATAGAAAGATTCATGTAAGAGTGTTCTACATGAACAAGTTTTACAAAAAACTAGTGGACTAAGGAAATGAGCGTAACTTACTCTATACTTGGTGGATTTCAATTTTCGCAAAAAACAGGGCATAAAATACTCATTAAAGCAATACAACAATTCACCCCGCCCCCTCTTGTTGCATTCATAATCTCTAAGTGTTTCTACAGTGTGGTATAGTGGCTTGGTGTTAGTTGTATGTACGACTTGTGATTGTGACTTGAGAAAATGTGAATGTGTGCTTATTCTCGCGTACGATTGAACTTTATAGGAGGTCGATTCGTGACAGGGAATTGATTTGTGCACTTGAGATTTGATTTGTCTTATCTAAGGTACGTACATGCAACAAAGTTTTGCATTATGTGATATGTTCCATATAATTATGGTGAACAAAAGTAAAGTACGAATATATAGTAGAAATGATGTTATGTTTTCCGAATAAAGAATTTCGATACATTGTTTTGATAAACAGAGGTAGTATGACCTCACTAACTTTATAGTGGACGTAGTATGACGTCAATTGGTGGAAAGAATTACTCGCGGTGTATGGGGGCATTTTGAGCCACCGCGGGGGTATGTATACTTAACCATAGGCACCGAAGTAAGGTGAGTGTCTATGGTAGAGACTTGCTTAAGGGTTAGCTCCCCCTAATGTATTGTCTCACTTATGGAGATTGGAGTAGAACCGGCAGTATGGCTGGAAAGGTACAACAGTATGGTTGATTAACATTTTCATGAAACTGATTCTAATTTATTAGCGTGATCGAATCGTATATCGGAAACCGACAGTTATCAAATCTTTCCTTTGTTGTACTTGATTAAATGACATTCGACGTTTTGCTGAGGTGTACTTTTGGTCTTAACGATCCTGCGATGATGTTGTTTCCTTTCTGGGTAAATGACTAGCAGTAAGTTAAGTTGCAGGTCTGGGGAGTGAGGATTATCCTTTGGAGAAATAAACCCTTAGGGTACAGAATTCTTGATATGAACTTCAAATACGTTCTAAGAACATTAGGGTTTTATGAGGTGGTTACGTTTTCAAGTTGTTATAAGTAGACTTGACTTTACAATCTTATCCGCTGCTAAGATTTCCTTTATAACTAGTAGTTTATAATAACTCTAATAGAACTCGACATGCAAGCTTTGTTATGGTTCAAATCCGTTTTAAACTACCTTTCTAATATCATGGTTTGACTCGGACTATATTTCGTTTCTTCAAAAAGTCGTCTTCTCTTTTAAAACGATCCGAGTTTTTTCGGGATGTTACACCTATGCCATCTCACATTTCTCTCATGTTTCATTTTTGTCAAGAGAAGATATTTCTTCTTCCATTGCCTTCTTCCAATTTGGATCCATAAGAGCATCTTCAACCGTACGAGGTACATCATTTGAATAGAGAGAGGTAATGAAGGCTACGGTTGAAAACTTCAGATTCTCATTTCTCTCTTTTATTCACGGGATATCTCGACCTTTGTGCTTCATATTCCGAATCATATCTCCTTGGAGAGATTCCCCTCGTGCTTCTATGAGGCTACTCATATCTGTTTGGAACATTGACAATGCAATCTTGGTTATTGGAAACAACATGGGGAACTACAAAATTTACTTCTTTTGGATCAAGATGCTCATCAGATATGACATGAGTTGTGGTTTTAAGTGGAGATACTAGGATATCAGAAATAGTGTCGATGGTCTCGCCTACTTGCTCTTTTGGATCCGTAGAATCACTCAAAACCTGATGAGGTATAACTGGATAGACAAGCCAGCTTAGGTCATCATTAGTCATAGTCATCCCCCCCTGAGGACCAGGCTAAGTGTGATAGTAAGTGTGCTCAAAGAAATCATAGTCCATAGTGGTGTACATCCGGTTCTATCTAGGGTCAAAACAATGATACCCTTTCTGATGTACCCCATACCCAAGAAAGACACACTTAATTGCTCATGCCTCAAGTTTGGTCCTAGCTTGTTTGGGAAGGTGATTAAAGACTACACAACCAAAGATGCGAGACGATTAGGAGTGAATAGAGGGAAGGGAGACAAAGGAACCTAGAGTTTCAAGGGGGGGTTTTGTAGTGGAGAGGGCGGGAGAGTAGACGGTTAGTAAGATAGGTAGCAGTGGTAATTTCTTCGGGCCAATAGGAAGGTGGGGAATGAGATTCGATTAGAAGAGCTCTAGTGATCTCAAGTAAGGTACGGTTCTTGCGTTCTGCTATCCCATTTTGTTGTGGGGTGTTTGGAAACGAGGTTTGATGAAGCATCACATGGTCTGAAAGAAAATTTTTCATGGCTAGATTGATGTACTTTCTCCATTGTCACAACGGAATATTTGTGGTGTGGCATGAAATTGAGTACGAAGCATATTATAAAAGGTGACAAACACAGAGAAAACTTCAGATTAATGTTTTAAAAAATACACCCAACTCATACGAGTACAATCATCAACAAATAAAACATAATAGGAGTAGTTATGAGTACCAAAAATAGGAGCAGGACCCCAAACATCTGAGTGTATTAGAGCAACAGGAGTAGCAGCACGAGAACTACTAGGCAAATTCGAATGTTTATGGCTTTTCGCCAAAACACAAGATGCACAATCTAAAGACATAACAATGTTTTTTATGGAAGGGAATAAATGATTCAAATAAGATAAAGAGGGATGACCCAAACGTCGATGCCAAAGCCAGAGGTTATGATCAGAGGATCCGCGAGCAAGCATAATGTGACCTTGTTGATCCATCTCATCTAGATAGTTTAAACCTTCTCGTTCAGTACCATGTCCAATGACTGTCTCAGTTTGAGCATTCTACACAATACAACCATCAGATTTCATCAAAATAGTACAGTAAAGTTCCTTTTTCAACTGGCTAACAGATAAAAGTTTATGAGTTAAGCTAGGAATCAAGAGACAACTTTGCAAATTAATTTTTGCGGATATGGCAACAGTGCTAGCTCGAGTAACATCCACCCGTTCCCCATTAACGGTTTGAATCTGTGTTCAGGAGGAGACAACATTTTTGAGAAGGACGGAGGGGTCGTAAGTCATACTATCTGTGGCCCCGCAAGCGAAAATCCTCGAAGAGGGTCGTATGGATGAAGGGGCAATTTTAGATGTTTGGTTGTTATTTTGGTTATGGGAGACTAGAAGCCCAAGCGAGGAGGGACTTGGAGTAATTAGGCCGCGGGGAATTTGCGGGCCCAGATGGATACAAGAGGGTGTTGTTGGGTGATAAAGATGGTGGGCCATGGGATATGTTGGTAGATATTAGGAATTTGTTGGAAGATAAGAAAGGTTTGTGGGCCCAGATGGGAAGTAGAGTCTTGGGTAAAAGGGGTGATGTTATGGAGAGAGAGAGAGAGAGGACTTTTTGGCTTTATTTGTTGGGTAATGGGTCTGACGTGTATGGGAGGTATTAGGTTAGACTTTGTTTTGGTTTTTGTTTATGGTGTCATGTGAATGTGCAAGTTAAGCAATAGGGTAGGGTAGTAGGGTAGGCTGAATTTTTGGGTTATGTGTCAATATGCAATGGTTATAATTGGTCCCATTTGTGAAATTTCTAACTCCCTCTTTCCCCATCTATGATTTATTTATTTCTCTTTCTTCCGATGGGTTTTTTTCACCTTCTTTTAAGTGTTTTTCACTCTTTCTGGTTTTGATTGTTGTGTGTCCATACCTTTCACCATTATTACCCACGATCCTCCCTTCCATGCATGGTAGAGGTTGAATTTTAGTTGAGAGGGTCACAAGGTTAGCATTGCTACCCGTCCACAATTACTACACTTAAGATGGTTTCGGTCCTCTTGCCGGGATGAGGAGTTTTTCGATCGTTTTTGACCAGTTCACTACCAATTCATGAGGTTTCTTTGTCTAGGGATTCATTAATACATGCCAAGAACTGGTATAATCATTGCCTTTTAATAAAAGTGTTAAACATGGTGATATCTTCTACACACTTCATTGGGTTAGGCATCCTTCTATATGTCTCTTTCCAGAGTATATTCAGTTTACCAAAGAAGACTTCATCTCTGCCACTACTAAGGAGGGTTTCAATCCCTCTCCAAAGGTCCCTAGCAGTGTTATAAACTAAGAACTAGTTGACTAGATCAGCATCAATATTCTCTATAATCCAAGAGAATACCTATTGAATCCGGTTGGGCTCATTGCGGGTATTCGGGATCTATATTGGCAACCGGGGGCGGCAATGATATGATTGAGCCGTCCTCTACCATCGATAGCAATTTGCATCAATTTAGACCACTTTGTGTAGTTAATATAGGTAGGTTTTTCAGTAATTCTGACCATGGATGATGGGTTTTCTGTGGGTTTTGAAGGTTTGTTTAATTTTTGAAATAGATGGAACATTTTCTCCACTTGATCTATGGAGATCATTTGGGTATTTGTGATTTCACTAGAAGGTTATGCCATAACCGATAAAAGATAAGACCAGCAAGGCTGTTGAAATTTTCGGGTCAAACCCTACGGCTCTAATACAATGAAAAACTGAATAAAGCTAGGGTTTAGGGTTTTAGAATAGTGGTTTGTATTAACTTTCAAATGGGGTACATATATGGCATATATACAAAGTTATATATATATTTAAATAAGATAGTGAAATCTAATATAAGTAAAAAGGAACTAATTGAAATACTAAAAATCACTTTACAATATTTTCTACTTTCCTACAGTACCATTATTATGCAAAGATTAAAAAACATGAAACCACTTGAATTACTTGAAGTAGCAGAATTGCAATGTGTAGAAAAGAAATCAGAGAAAATTGGCAGTCTGTTAACAGTGACAGAAATGAAGAGATAATGACATAGTAATAGTATGAATGTTATATACTAATGCACCGTCTTTCACCGTCACAAATATGAATGATGCTTTTTTTACGATGCTACACAGTGCTATGTGTTGTAAGAACTCCTAGTCCTTAAGGGGTTCTTACAATCCAAACACGAGATGTAACAACCCGTCTTTTTAAAACAAGAAACGTTTGCGGAAAAAGCCTTTTAGACGATTGTCACTTACTCTTAAATAAAAAGAACAATATTAACTTTATAAACCTAACAAGAAACCATGTGGCAGAGAAAGTCCTAGAGTCCACTCTCACACTTCCAGCCCACACGGTTGTGACCATGTAATCATTCACCATCTGTATGAAAATATAAAACCACAATCAATGGGGAGTAACTAGATGTCCTTTCCAATCATAAAACACATAACAATATCCTTTCCAATTACAAGAAGTTAAACAATTAACAATTAACTATACGAATAAATAAATCCAATTTAGAACCAGTTTTCGAGTGAAAAACAAATCTAAAATAATTAAAGCTTTCGAACAACATAAATTTTATAAATTAATTTAAATAACTTAGTAAATCAAATAAGTATATATGTTATCACAAATTCCAAAACATAAATAACAAGTGGAGAAGGAATGAACGCCGGTGTTAGATGCCCACAAGATGGCCTTACACTAACACCTCCTAAGGTTTGTCGGGCGAACCCCAGTCTATAAAAAAGACCTGTCTAAGAATGGCCAATTCCCCCCTAGCAGTGGATGCCTCATTTGCCTAACACCACTGGGTATCGGGACGACAACAATTAACCCAGGTATATATATTTATTAGCATGTTCTAACCATTAAGAGATGTCAAAACAGGCCTTACACTCTTAATATGGCTCCTTACTCTCACAAAATATATAAATCTTAAAACTTTAGATGTAAAATCACCATCGCAAACGTTCATGAGATGCCAAAATAGGCCTTACACTCAAATGCAACATCAAAAATACTTAATACAATATACTTTATCAAAATAATTTTTTTTTGTTTAAACCATAAAAATCCAAGTAATAAATTCCATTTTTTATTGAAATACCAAAATAACTAATGTTATGAGTAATGTTTGAGTTTAGGAATAAAGTCAACTTATATTTAGAAAAGTCAACCCTATTACTAACTCTTTGCAAAGAGGTACTAATAAAAGTGTTATTCTATTCAAAAGTACAACTATGTCAACAACACTCCTAACATCTCGAAAAGACATTGATTGTATAATACTCCCTCCGTTCCCTATTGATGTTCCCATAGGGCATGTTCACGGGAATTAAGAAAAGTGGAATCTTTTAGATAGTGAAGATATTATTTTATTGAGTAATAAATTTGATAGAGGAAAAGTGGGGACCACAAATATTAAAAAAGTATTTAAAGAAAGTTAGTAGAAAAAATATGGGGACCACAATTAATTAAAAAATATTTTTATGAAGTTAGTGGGAAACATGTGGGGACCATAAGGAATATAAAAATGTTAAAATGGAGTTAGTGAAAATATGTAGGCCCATAATCATTATTAAAATATTAAAATAAGGATGAGTGATGTTATTTTTGTCCAAAATTTGTGATAAAAATGGAAATATTCCTTATATAAACAGCAATTGAAACACCCCAAAATGAAAAGTGGGAACTTCTTTAAGGAACGGAGGGAGTACATTTGAAAATCATCAAGTCTCAAAATAAATAAATAAATAAATAAATAAATAAATAAACTGAAATTAAATAAAATATTAAAATACCATTTTTTTAATCCAAAATTATAAATTCATGAAAAAGCTTCATAACTAACTCTAAGTAAACAACCCAAATGGCAATGTACTGAACAAATGTAGTACAGTCATAATAACATTATAGAAGTATTCTTCAAGTTTTTGTCATAAATTACTAATACTTATATTTTTAACAATTCTTTCATTAAAAAAATGATATATTTATTAGGTGACGTTTGACATATCACGCAGATTTTAAACATACTTTATGTATATCGGTATTGTAATTTATCTATGTTGGTAATGTGATTTGCATAGGCTAATACATACATACTATAATTAAATTTTATACAAAAATTTATAAATATCAAGGCACTACTAAACAAATTAACCTTCTTGTAATTTATTTCCTATAAACACATATAATGAATAGATAGTATTATATCTTTATGTGCTCAACATACGATTTAATAATTCTAAATATAACATGCTATAAACTCATAAACAAGTATGCTTAACATGATATTAACTATATTATTTCATAAGTTCGTACGGTATATTAGACTATGCCAGAGTAGTACTATCCTTATTGGTATTTTGGTGAAATTCGTAAGCTAAACATTTTTAAAACTATTTAAGTTTATACGTCATGATTTATACCAAGCACAATATGTGTAAATCATATAATATTAGACTAATTGCCCACCTTAAACAATTATATTGTATTGTTATCTAAATAAATATAACACTCATACGTTTATGTTATCTAAATAAAATAAATATAATATTAGACTAATTCTCCACCTTAAACAATTATATCAAGTTAGTATCTTAATTTTCTTAACATATCTAAATATTCCACATAATTAAAAATAATATATATGTGAGTTAAGAAAAAAGAGAGGATGAACTAGTTACCTTTGTATTGTTTTAATTAGAGAAAATATGAATAATTTAGATAATATCTTTAGAAAATAATAATAACCTGGCCTCCAAAAGCTTTGCAGAGATTATTTCTTCAACCCAAGTATACAATATCTAAAGATTTCTCCAAACTTAATTTAGACTTACTTGTTACAAATTAGTAGATGAAGAATGAGTAAAAAATTTAAGTTATTATATCAATAATTATAGTATAATATTTGTATGTAGAAATTATAGAATACGAATGTTTTTAACATGTAAGTCGTGAATTTTCTTCCCCTAGCAAATATGAATTCATCACCTCTTATAAACAACGTAGAGACATGTCAAAGTTTTTTATTATAATTGTTTTTATTAAAGTTAATTTAGATATTGTTATACTTATTAGGGGTATTAAGGGAGAATATGAAGTGAAAGGTTTTTTTTATTAAATTAGTAAATTAATTATCATTATTATATTATTATGCCTAACTACATACATAACCATTCAATTCATGTATTATATACTACACTTACTATTCGTTTACATATTGTCTAATAATATGAACTAGGATTATACCCGTGCAATGCACGATGTAAATTTACTTTTGGTTTTTATAAATTGTTTTGGTTACTAATAGGTAGGAACTTTTACAAAATTCAACAAAGTCTTTGTATAGAATCTTTCACCATTGCATGATAATGCATGACAATCCATGATAATTATTAATCAAACATTAGCAAATTTATACTAAGTGTAATCATAATACATAATAGAAGTAATACTTAATACTTAATTAAAGTGCTATTGATGTTATCATGCATAGTGATATATAGTTGTAAAGTAGTATGATTGAATATTATCTCTTAAATTGGATGCTAGAATTATATCTTGGAAATGAATACGTTAATTAGTGAACATATATCTTTAATGACCATTAAAAGTAGTAGAAGTTGAAGAATCTACAATTGTACCTTATATGATGACTCTTTCGTTGTGAATTTTTAAGTTAAAATTAGATTGCATGAATTAGTTTCAATATATACTGCTTTAACTTTATCAGTCTTCTTTTGTAAACTCTCATTTTATATTACATTATATTGCAATAGGGAATGTGAAGTGAGTGGTTAAAAAAGTTTTCTTAACATTGATTAGCCTTACATCAATTTATAAGTTATATACTCTTATATAAAGCTAAAAACAACATTATCAATATTAGTATGACTATGAATTTGTAGAGTCTATGCCAATATCAAGTATTTTATTACAGTTAAAACCACTTTAAATAAAACTTTTCATTGACAATTTAGATTGCATTAGGGAAGATGAAGAGATGAATTCCAAAACAATTATCCAACACTATAAGAGTGACACTTGGCAAAGTGTTTTTAAAATACATTTGTGTAGTGACATTTGGCACAAATGTTTGTGAATTAGTATATGTATGATGATAATATTATTTGATTTAGCTCCTTAACTAAATGAAACTAATATATATTTTTATTTAGATAAATTTTTTCCCACTTTGAAAATCATATTTTTAGTTAAAAGTAATTTACGTTTATTTCATAACACCATCTTAAGGTAAACTAAATCATAAAGGTTACCCAAAAATTTTGGGGTGTTACACGAGATGAAAGAACTATTGAGGAATGAACAATGGAAGGCTTGAAGATGGTGGTGATGTTGAATAAAGCAAGGGGAAAGTTTCTAATTTTTTATTTATTTATTTTTTTGTGATTTTTGATCATTTTGGAAACAATAACTAAACAGATAGAAATGACTTAATCGAGACTCACTATAAATCCACGTAGCAAGTAACGACGCTCTTAAGAACCAAGGTGTAAGCACCAATTACACCAAGCGAAAGAACTTTTGCAAATACGACTCCAATCCAAGAATCATACAAACAACAAGAGTTTGAAACAAAAAAGTTTCGGGTTTTTCATTAATTCATCAAACCTAAAAATTACATTAATTAAAATAATAGAAAAAATTTTGGATTTCAAGTATTGTGTGTCATTCATTCTTAATCTTCAATTACTGTATACAGGCTGATAATATACAAGCATTGTTGCGATAAATCAAAATATTACAGAATAATTTATTCCCTAAATTTCTCCCCTAAATATGTCTAATATTCAGAGTATATTTTATTTCCATAATTCTCACTCTCCCCCTCATGTTGGGTCGTAGGGTCATCAACACCCAACTTGCACAAGACCTCTTCAAAGAATTGAGCTCCTACAGCCTTCGTGAGGATATCTGCAAGCTGGTTATCTGAGCGTACATGGGGAAGCTTAATTATCTCTTCTTCCAGCTTTTCCTTTACGAAGTGCCTATTTACCGTAACATGTTTTGTGCGATCATTTTGTACAAGATTTTAGAAATATTGATGACAGCTTAATTATCACAATACAGTTCGCAACTCTTGTTGTGCATAAACCCAAGCTCTGTAAGCAGCTTCCTTAACCAAAGAACCTCAGCTACTCACTTTGCAACTCCTCGAAACTCTGCTTCAGCACTTGATAGAGCAACCATTTTCTCTTTCTTGCTTCTCCAAGCTACAAGATTTGCTCCTACTAGAGTAAAACATCCTAAAGTTGACTTTCTGTCATCTCTGTTACCTGCCCAATCTGCATCTGTGTAGGCAACAAAATCTAGATGTCCATTTTTCTGGTAGAAAATTCCTCTACTTGAAGACCTTTTTAAGTACCTTAAGATTCTGATCACCGCTTCCATATGTTTTACCTGGGGCTATGCATGATTTGGCTAAATACTCCAGCTGCATATGCAATATCTGGTCTTGTATTAGCTAGATATATCAAATTTCCCACCAGTCGCTGATACTGCATACAATTCGTAGGTTTTCCATCTTCAAGCATCTGCAACCCATGATTCATCACCATCGGTGTTTCAATGGGTTTACAATCCAACATGTCGACCTCTGCTAAAAGATTTGGAACATATTTCCTTTGAGATATGAAGATACCTTTATTGGATCTTAGGACTTCAATACCCAAGAAATATTTAAGTCTCCCTAGATCTTTCATTTCGAACTCTTGGAACAACTTGCTTTTGAGGGCCTTAATTTCTTCCTTGTCATCTCCAGTACTGATCATGTCATCCATGTAAATTATAAGACAAGTTATCTTTCCTCCATTTTCCGTCAAGAATAGTGTATGGTCGGAGTTGCTTTGTCTGTACCCAAACCTTCTCATGGGTGATGTGAATCTCCCCAACCACGCTTTGGGTGATTGTTTTAGCCCATATAACACCTTTTTTAGCTTAGAAAAACCTGGAGGAGCTTGTATATATACTTGTTCCTTCAGCTCCCCATGAAGAAAGGCGTTCTTAACATTGAACTGGTGAAGAGACCAATCTAGGTTTGCTGCTACTGAAAAGAGAACTCTTATAGTATCAAGTTTAGCAACAGGGGAAAAAGTTTCTGAGTAAGCAACTCCATAAGTCTCAGTGTACCCGTTTGTAATGTGCCGAGCCTTATACCTTTCTATTGTTGTTCGGAAGTGTTGTTCCATATAGAGCTGCATTGAATGCTAAGGCACTTTGTGACATGTGCAAAGAATATCTCACCGTACCATATAACTCGGGCTATATAATCTCATAACCATTCAAAAAACCCCATCTCCTCACCATACATTGTAGATTGTTATCTAATAAATTCATAGTCGATAGATCGATGAAATAGTTTCAAGATCCTCCATCCGGAATGTAAAACGGATAAGGAAGATCTTCAAGACCATTTCGACTCGAGGAACATTCTTTGTCCGACATCTTCTTCTTATCTACATATATCACCTCCAAAACTATAGGATGAAATCTCATGATACTGGAGTAAACGTTAAACATACTTCCCAAGGAAAAGCAACTTGTTTTTCCAAGGGATAAATGGATGAAGTGCACTCCAGATCGATTCATAGTGTGGAGTCACTTGATAATTGGGTCTATCATCATTCAAATCATCTGCTTCTCTTTTCCTCTTAGAGGTACCAAAATCAAACTCTATATTTATTTTTAATTGAGGCATTTTGTTAAGCAAATCTTCTTTGTGATGAGTTTCCATTACAGAATTTGAAGTGTAAACTTAAACAAAAAGGGATTACAAATATGAAATCTCTTGAGGAATAAGAAGATTTTGATTGAAGATAAAAAAGAATTAATTAAAGATTAACAAAAATTAAGAACAATGAAGAAATAAACAAGGATTAGGGCATACCTAGTTTAGAAGTTCACCAAGTATGAATGATAATGGTTAGAAAAACATTCAAATGTCATAAATGATTTTCTCTCGTTAGAAGTGTTTTGAAAAAGTGTTGAAATTAGATGGGTAGTTAAGAATTTATAATGCCATAAATGATCTGACAAGTACTGTTTATCTACTATATGAAACGTGAGAACTCTTCATTTCTAACCTCCAAAATCAAGCCAAGTCTTAAACCTTGTCTGACTCTTTTATGAGTCGAAACCCCTATTAGCCCAACCTGGAGAGTTGAGGCCAAAATCAAGCCCAGTCTTGATCCTTGTCCGAACTTCAATAAGTCGGACCTCGTATTGGCCCAACCTGGAAAGCTGGGGCTAAAATCCCGCCAATTCTTTAACCTTGTCCGAGTCATCAATAAGTCGGACCCCCTAGTGGCCCAACCTTGATAGTTAGGATCAAATTGTAACACCCTACCTAATATCTACCTGATTAGGTTAAGGTGCTACTAAATGTACTTCACATCTACACTTTAATAAATCTTTAAAATGCACTATATATATATATATATATATATATATATATATATATATATATATATATATATATATATATATATATATATATATATATATATATATATATATATATATATATATATAAAACTTAACTTTAACAAATAATTATTGTGAACTTAAAATCATATAAAGGAGGATAATAATAGAGGTCTGGAGTCGTAGGTCATTGAATGTTTACTAAGTCTGTCTATGCAATAAATTTTATACACCTTAATTAACTCTAATGACTACAATTAGTGGTAAGTAAGGAGTCGATCCACAGGGATATGCTTGTATGACAAAAAGAATTTTATGACAAACAAGTCTTTGATTTTGAGTTATAAAAACTATTCACGATTTTAAGTACAAACAATAATTATGAAGACTAGAGTTTGAGAAATTTAACTTCTTAATTTACTAAAGGGATAGATTGAAAATATGTTTTTAATTAGTTTAATAATGAGAAAAGTCTTGCTATTTTAGCTATACAACTTCTGGGTTGAAAATCTATTTTTGATTAGTTTTATGATGAGAAAAGTCTTGCTATTTTATATATACAACTTCTCAGCGTAGAACTCGACCATACTAGTAACTTTTGAATACATGTTCATGCCTTCCAATTTATGTTGAACAAGAAGGAGTCATACAAGATAGGCATGGTTCATCATCCTAAGGACTGACAAGGTCTCGAAGAAATCCTAATAAAGTTAACTTCCACTTGACTCATTACTAGTATGAAATCATAATTCACAAGTGTTCAATACAATAAGAAACATAAATTGTCTATGGATGGAGATTGAAATGGACTTTCGATTCCCTACCATGGAACTCACATATTCATTCATGGACATATTTATACTCAACCCATTTTCCCCATAAGCAAATCAATAAGTTAACTACAACCCCAAACTCTAGAAAGTAGACTAATCACTCATAACGATGGAAATAAACACATAAACATACATGACTTAACAAACAAAGAACATGAAATATGACTTAACAAATCAATAAGAATATTTTATTACCCTCAACTTTGGACCGGTTTGAAAATCACAACAATGAGAACAAGAGCTTTCAATATCTGAATCATTAACTACTCCACACCAAGTGTAAACACAAACCCAAAAATTCTGGAGTATCTAACCATCTTGATTAATCACGAAATGAAAGCTACTACTAATCACTAGTGTTTAACAACTAATTTACAACTCAAGGCTTGAGTATCATAACTAATGTACCAAAGGAAATGTTTAAGTAAATACTAAGGAAAGTTTCTGGAACTTAGAGGTATTTATAAATAGGATTATTTACCAACTACAGCCTCTAAGTTTACTTAATTTAAAATAAACAGCCGCAAACTTTATTTTTTACCAACTACAGCCTCGAACTTAACAACCCTGACATCGAGACAGCCAAAACACCTAATTTTAACCCCATTTTTTACGTTTTTTTTATTGTTTTGGCTGTCTCGATGTCATGTTTGTTAAGTTGGAGGCTGTAGTTGGTAAAATAACAAAGTTTGCGGCTGTTTATTTGAAATTAAGTAAACTTAGAGGTTGTAGTCGCTAAATGATCCTTAAAAATACAATAACATGGATAAGATAAGAAAGAAGAGAAAATGAACCTAAGATCAGCTTGTTAGCTGATGGTAAGACTATCTTTCCGGTAGAAATTTAGAGTATTTATTAGGGGTGTTCATTATCGGGTACCCGGCTAATCGGGTACCCGGAAAGTTGGGTACCCGGTTAGCCGGGTACCTTTTTTAAAGGCCCGTGTCCTGGCCCATTTAATGCGAGTACCCGATTAGCGGGTACCCGGATGAGACGGGTCGGGGCACCACCCGGTTATTATTTTTGATTATTTTTCTGATTTAATTCTAATTTTTTTTTTAAAAAATTCTTGGCGTATTAGCTGAAGCCTGAACATAACTAGCACTAAATCATAACTAGCATTAAATCTAAAGGGGAGCAGAAGAAATCCATGGGAAGTCTATGGATTAAAGAAGTTAGCATCAACAAGTGTGCGGTACATGAATGCAGCAGCCAAGCACAAGTGCAGTACATTAAACTTCTTTTCTTCTCTCTTCTTTTTTAAGGTTAAGGTCTAACAAAAATTAATTTAAAATAATTTAATTTAAAACAAAATAAACTAATTTAAACTTATGCCAAAATACACTAAATAACAAAAAAAGAATATATAAACTATTATTGGGTCATTAACGAATACCCGGATCAAATTAAAAGCGGTCCATGACCCGACCCGGTTAAGGCGGGTCGGTACCCGACCCGGAGTTTTCAATTTTTTAATTTTTTGACCCGTCATTTATAAGGCGAGTATGCAGGTCGGCAGGTCGGGTCGGACAGGTCGGGTACTTTTGGACACCCCTAGTATTTATAACCAAATAGAGGAGCTTCCCACTTGCTTTCATGATGATTGCAATGCTAGTAAAACAAGCAACCTCATTCATCATTAGTAGCAGGTGTACAGGAGTACGAGGGCTGAAGAGAGTAAGGGAAGTCATTAGAGGAAGCTCGAGGCAAAAGTTCCCGGGAAAAATTGAAAACTGATTAGCAGACCTGAAACAGTCGACTCGACTGACACCGATCGACCAGTTGACTGGTTTAGCAAGGGCCATTTTTTTTCATCTGAAAATTTTCGAAGTGTTTAGTGCCCTGATTTTGCGATGCGATGCGGTCGACCTCCAGTAGACCATGCTTGACTCCTTCATTGATTTTTGGCCGAGATTTGTCTTTTCTAATCCGAAGGCTAGGGTCTGGATTTTCGAGGTTCATTAAGGGCCTAAACAAGGTAAAACTTCGTCAAAAGTTGCGAAAACTACGAAAATCTATTAAACCGCTATACCATAAGCATAAATCATAGAAATTGATCGTAGTAGGACTAAGTTGAGTAAGATATGCACAAAACTAGTTTAAAATAAGTTAATATCAGGGCATAAATCGTGTAAGCGCGCGTATCAAAAATTGATAGATGTTAGGAGTAGTAAGTCGTTGAACGTTTACTAAGTGTGCTCTATGCAATAAATTTTATACACCTTAATTAACTCTATTGACTAGCAGTAAGGGTAAGCAAGGGTTCGATCCACAGGGAAATGCTTGTATGACAAAAAGAGAATTATGACAAAGTTATTAGATTTGAGTTATAAAAACGATTCCCGATTTAAATTACAAACAAGAAATACCACTACAACATAAGTTACTTTTAGAAGGATATATTTAGCGATATTTAAGCAAGTGACATATATTAGAGTCTATAGCAGCATATTAAAAAGTCACACTAAAGCTTTTAGGGACATATGATCTATAGTAACATTTTTCACAAATGCCACTTTAGACTACAGTGACAATTAAATATGCCACTAAAGACCAAATTAAGTGTTGCTAAATCACTTTATGGTGAAATTTAAAATAAAAACCAATAATTATTACTCTAAAAATATGAATCAATGGCATTTTATTAATGTTACTAAATCCACTGTCCCAAAAAGCTAAATTTGTTGTAGTGTATGAAGAGTAGAGTTTAGGGAATTTGACTTCTTGATTTACTAAAGGGATGGGTTAAAAATATATGTTTTTAATCAGTTTTGTGATGAGAAAAGTTTTACTATTTTAACATTACAATTTTTGGGCATAGGAGTTATACAATTATTAATATGGCTTCTCGGCATAGAACTCGACCATACTACTAACTTTTGAAAAGATGTTCATAACTTCCAATTCTTGTTGAACAAGAAGGAGTCATACAAGATAGGCACAGTTCATCATCCTAAGGAATGACTAGGCCTCGAAGGAAGCCTGATAAAGTTAGCTTCCAGGTGACTCATTACTAGCATATATGAAATCATAATTCACAAGTGTTCAATACAATTAAGCAAAATAAATTATCCATGGATGGAGATCAAAATGGACTTTCGATTCGCTACCATGGAACTCACATATTCATTCATGTACATATATATACTCAACCCATTTTTCCCATAAGCAAAGCTTAACCCCAAACTCTACACAGTAGACTAATCACTTATGATGATGGAAATAAACACGTAAACATATACATGACTTAACAAACAAAGAAAAGGAAATATGACTTAATAAATCAATAAAAATATTTTACTACTCTCAACTTTGGAGCGGTATGAGAATCACAACAATGAGAATAAGAGCTTTCAATTTCTAAATCATTAAATACTCCACAGCAAGTGTAAACACAAACCCAAACATTCTGGAATATATAACTACCTTGATTAATCACGAAATGAAAGTTACTACTAATCACTAGTGTTTAACAATTAATTTACAACTCAAGGCTTGAGTATCAGAACTAATGTACCACAGGAAATGTTTTTGTAAATGCTAAGGAAAGTGTCTAGAGTTAAGAGGTATTTAAAAATACAATAACATGGATAAGATAAGAAAGAGGAGAAAATGAAGCTAAGTTCAGCTTGTTAGCTAATGGTAAAAGTATATTTCCTGTAGAAATTTAGAATATTTATAGCCAAATTGAGGAGCTTCCCAATTGCTTTCATGATGATTGCAATGCTAGTAAAACAAGCAACCTCCATCATCATTAGTAGCAGGTGAACATGAGTACGAGGGCTGAAGCACGTAAGGAAAGTCATTGGAGGAAGCTCGAAGTTCTAGGCAAAAAATTGAACATTGATTAGCAGACAAGAAACATTCGACTCAACTGGCACCAATCGACCGGTTGACTGGTTTAGTAAGGGCCATTTTTTTTCTTCTACAAATTTTCTAAGTGTTTGGTGCCCTGATTTTGCGATGCTATGCGGTAGACCTCCAGTATACCATGCTTGACTCCTTCATTGACATTTGGCTGAGATTTGTCTTTTCTAATCCGAAGGCTCGGGTCTTGATTTTCAAGGTTCATTAAGGGCCCGAACAAGGTAAAACTTCGTCAAAAGTTGCAAAAACTCCGAAAATCTATTAAACCGCTATTCCATAAGCATAAATCATAGAAAGTGATCACAGTAGGCTTATGTTGAGTCAGATATGCAGAAAAATAGTTTACAATAAGTTAATATCAGGGTATAAATCGTGCGATAAGCGCGCGTATCAAAAATTGATAGAGGTTCGGATTAGTAAGTCGTTGAATCTTTACAAATCAATAAGAATATTTTACTACTCTCAACTTTGGAGCGGTATGAGAATCATAACAAGGGGAACAAGTGCTTTCAATATATTTTTAATCAGTTTTATGATGAGAAAAGTCTTAACGACATATGATCTAGAGACATTTTTCACAAATGCCACTTTAGACTACAGTGATAATTACATATGCCACTAAAGACCAAATTAAGTGTTGCTAAATCACTTTATGGTGAAACTTAAAATAAAAACCAATAATTATTACTCTAAAAATATGAATCATTGGCATTTTATTAATGTCACTAAATCCACTGTCGCAAAAACTTAAATTTGTTGTAATGTATGAAGGGTAGAGTTTAGGAAATTTGACTTCTTGATTTACTAAAGGGATGGGTTAAACATATATGTTTTTAATCAGTTTTGTGATGAGAAAAGTCTTGCTATTTTAACATTACAACTTATGCGCATAGGAATTATACAATTATTAATATGGCTTCTCGGCGTAGAACTCGACCATACTACTAATCATAACTTCAAATTCTTGTTGAACAAGAAGGAGTCATACAAGATAGGGACGGTTCATCATCCTAAGGAATGATTAGGTCTCGAAGGAATCCTGATAAAATTAGCTTCCAGGTGACTCATTACTAGCATATATGAAATCATAATTCACAAGTGTTCAATACAATCAAGCAAAATAAATTATCCATGGATGGAGATCAAAATGGACTTTCGATTCGCTACCATGGAACTCACATATTCATTCATGTACATATATATACTCAACCCATTTTTCCCATAAGCAAAGCAATAAGTTAACTATAACCCCAAACTCTACACAATAGACTAATCACTTATAATGATGGAAATAAACACATAAATATACAAGACTTAACAAACCAAAGAAAAGGAAATATGACTTAATAAATCACTAAGAATATTTTACTACTCTCAACTTTGGAGCAGTTTGAGAATCACAACAATGAGATCAAGAGCTTTCTATATCCAAATCATTAAATACTCCACACTAAGTGTAAACAAAAACCCAAAAATTTTGAATATCTTACCACCTTGATTAAACACGAAATGAAAGTTACTACTAATCACTAGTGTTTAACAACTAATTTACAACTCAAGGCTTGAGTATCAGAACTAATTTACCAAAGGAATTGTTTTGTAAATGCTAAGGAAAGTTTCTGGAATTAAGAGGTATTTAAAAATACAATAACATGGATAAGATAAGAAAGAAGAAAAAATGAAGCTAAGTTCAGCTTGTTAGCTGATGGTAAGAGTATCTTTCCTCTAGAAATTTAGAGTATTTATAGCCAAATTGAGGAGCTTCCCACTTGCTTTCTTGATGATTGCAATGCTAGTTAAACAAGCAACCTCCTTTATCATTAGTAGCAGGTGCACAAGAGTAAGAAGGTTGAAGCATGTAAGGGAAGTCATTGGACGAAGCTCGAGGCAAAAGTTCCCGGGAAAAAATTGAACATTGATTACCAGACCTGAAACAGTCGACTCGTCTGGCACCGATCGACCGGTTGACTGGTTTAGAAAGGGCCATTTTTTTCTTCTGAAAATTTTCCAAGTGTTTGGTGCCCTTATTTTGCGATGCTATGCGGTTAACCTCTAGTAGACCATGCTTGACTCCTTCATTGATTTTTGGCCGAGAGTTGTCGTTTCTAATCCGAAGGTCGGGTCTTGATTTTCGACGTTCATTAAGGGCCCGAACAAGCTAAAACTTCGTCAAAAGTTGCGAAAACTCCAGAAATCAATTACACCGCTACACCACAAGCATAAATCATAGAAATTGATCATAGTAGGCCTAAGTTGAGTAAGATATGCACAAAGAAAGTTTAAAATAAGTTAATATCATGGCATCAATCGTGCGATAAGCGCGCGTATCAAAAAATGATAGAGGTCCGGAGTAGTAAGTCGTTGAATGTTTACTAAGTTTGCTATATGCAATAAATTTTATACACCTTAATTAACTCTATAGACTACAGTGACAATTACATATGACAATAAAGACCAAATTAATTGTTGTTGAATCACTTTATGGTGAAACTTAAAATAAAACCCATAATTATTACTCTAAAAATATGAATCAGTGGCATTTTTTTAATGCCACTAAATCCTATGTCGCAACAAGCTAAATTTGTTGTAGTGTACGAAGAGTAGAGTTTGAGGAATTTGACTTCTTGATTTACTAAAGGAATGGGTTGAAAATATGTTTTTAATCAGTTTTATGATGAGAAAAATCTTGCTATTTTAACATTACAACTTCTGGGCATAGGAATTATACAATTATTAATATGGCTTCTCGGCGTAGAACTCGACCATACTACTAACTTTTGAAAAGATGTTCATGACTTCCAATTCGTGTTTAACAAAAAGAAGTCATAGAATATAGGCACGGTTCATCATCCTAAGGAATGACTAGGTCTCGAAGGAATTCTGATAAAGTTAGCTTCTAGGTGAGTCATTACTAGCATGTGAAATCATAATTAACAAGTGTAGAAACACTTAGAGACAACGAATGCAACAAGAGCGGGGGGGGGGGGGGAGGGGGGTGAATTGTTATTTTATGCTTTAGAGTATTTTTGCCCTGTTTTTGCGGAATATAAATTAAATAAAAATACTTAAACAAAAAGCAAGAAAGTGAAATGGAGACAAGGATTTTTACATGGAAACTTTCTAGGCGTAATAGAACGAAAACCACGACCACTCGGGATTTTAAGCTTCTCTTAATATGTTTTAGGCAATTAATACAATTACGTAAAACACTTCTCTTCTCTTCTCAACTAGGCCTCTTCTCTTCACTTTCTCCTTCTCTTTCTCTTCTCTTTGTCTCGTTTCCCCTTAGACATCTCTTAAGTCTAATTACAAACTCTCAACAACCCTTACAAATAAATTTCTCTACAATGGATAAAAATTAAGATATTGCATAAGAAAAATATTACAATAATTGGCAAATAGAAAGAATAAATATTTTTCTTACTTGGGTGATCTCTCTTGAATATTTCGGTTAGAGCACACCCATTTTAGCCGGTTGAAAAACATCTCTTTTTATATGAGATTAACCGTGTAACCATCCATAATTCCCTTATTCTCAAATGTGCGAAAGTGGGGAATTATCTTGGAGGTTACTTAATATCTTACGGTTAGTTTTTATTAAATATTTAGCTAATAATAATGAATGAAGACTAATTCAATTAAACCCTAACTTCTTCCCTATTTTTGTGGAGAGAAATTAGGAGACTTATTCTCATCCATTAGATTTTATGTGGTGGTTATTTAAATGATAGCCATTTATTAACTTATGCAATATCCTAATATTTAACCGTACAATCAACTAAAAATAGAAAAACTAATTTCCTACGTTATTTTAGTTGACCAACTTTTTCAGACCTGTTTCTTTGGGAATACTGCACTGTCTCCAACAGCACTTATATCAGATTATTAATTCTTGGAACAGTAGATAACAATTTCATTTTTTGACTTTCCGAATGATCTTCTATGCTGACTATTTTGACTTTTGACTTTGACTTTAACATGTACAATATCCTTTAAACAAGCCTTTTAGATGCCATCGACGACTTTAATAAAATTGTATGTACGACCTACAAAACAATCTCTAAAACATGTTTGTTTGTAAATAAGGAAGTCATCATCAAAACTTAAGAGGGCCAACAAATTCCCCCTTTTTGATGATGGAAAACTTTATAAACAAACATAATTAAGATTGAATAAAACAAATATAATAGAGCATGCTAGAGATTAGAACAACTCTAAGTAAACTTAGTAAATGAATTCATTACAAAGTAATTTACCAAGCATCCAATATAAACGATTTACTCTGATTATTATTTAAAAGCATATCATCAAATATGTATGGAATATAACCTATGTGTTTAAATTAATAATTTTTCAAAAATAATAAACGTAAAAATTTAAGGATCAAATATACTTGTTCTATACTTAGGTAAACTTGAGAACATATGCAATAGGAAACTACAAGACAGTAATATAATTATCAGAGCAAAAACATTAAGCTAAGTATAGTAATATCAAATTAAAACATTAAAACTCAAAGTATAGTTTAATTAGAACAACATAATATCGATAATGTCGAAACAACATCATTTTTAAAACACAAAGACAAAGTATAGTAACATCAGAGAATGAATATGAGTGTATGCAAACTATGGCATCACAAGTATTCCTCTAAGTTTGTTGCTTTTCATCCCCGGCCCCTTTTGACATCAATCAAAAAGGATTGGTGTAACTAAACCATAACACAAATACAAGCATTAGTCAAAGAAAGATAATAAGAAGCAAACATCCAAGCAAATACCATAAAATGACCAAGATATGCAATGAATAATCATCATAGACCAATTGCAAAAGTAGATAAAAGTAAAAGTAGTAGCATAATTGTTTCAACAAAAGAAAATTACAAATCGTACCCCAGCTGGTACATCAACAAAACATAAGAAAAATATTGTTTGAGTAGTTAGAGAAACAGACGGTATGGCTAACAAATGACATAAATGAAGTAGTGGAGCAGAAGAAGGGATCAAGCATCGGTCTCCTTGTCAACAAACTAGGTCTGCACTTCAACAGTGTCAAGCTTGGCACCAAGACGGGATTCCATCTGGGACAGCTGATCAGTAAGGGATGCAAGTGAGACACGAATTTCATCTTGAAAAGCAAAGAACTAAGACTGAAAATCATTAAACTTGGAGAGAAAAAGGTATAGGGTAGCAAAAGGAATAGTAGAGGGGTTAGTATCAAAACCAGGTGTAGTGTGTGGAGGTGAAGCCTGTGAGGTGAATGGTGGTGGAGTAGTAGGTATAGGTGATGGTATATGTTGTTGTGGAGGTGTGGCTGGTTTTGGTAAAGGAGGGGTATTGGTAGGTTCTTTGGTAAAGGGTGAGGTAGTCTCTTCATCCAATCCCACTAGACGCTTTGAAGCTAACCTACTGCTCTTTCTAGGAGTGAGCACTGGTTCCTTCTTCACTGGCATAACAACCTCTTCATCATCAGAACTGTCATCGGAATGTTGTTCCTCTAGTTCTTCACCTTCTCCCTCTCCTGAGGCTTCCTCCTCACTCAGTGCCTCCCCCTGTTCCTATGTAGCCTCTGCCTATTCAGTGTGGGCAGAAGGAATAGCTCCTTGATCCTTATCCTCCTTTTCCTTCTTCTCCTCTCCTTTCTCTTCTTCATTTTCTTCTTTGTCTCCCTCCTTCTTCTCATCATCAGAACTTACATTTTCAACTTCAGTTAGGTCTTCTAATATCCCTTTTTTGTTCAACTTTAAGTGCAAATTCTTAAGACATTTAGCACTTATTTTGTTATTTGCACTCATAGGGAATTGAAGACCATCCAAGGGTACCACCGAACTTCTTAAAAACACAGGTCAATAAGCCTCCATATCCAACCATAAGACCTTTCTCAATACATTCAGACAAATGCAAAATCATTAAAGATGGAAATTTGATTTTTGTATGATTAGCCAGGCAATAAATTAATGTGGCGTCACGAAGATGAACTTCACTCCGCTTAGAGTTGCGGGGTAAAATGAATCAGCGTGCAATGTAGTAGAGTAGTTTATGAAGTGGTGAAAGTGAGTTGTGGCTAAATCTCTTCTTATCATCAATCCCTAAAAACTTTAACACAATCTTTGAACTGACATAGTATGTGTCGAATCCCACAGCAGGAACATCAAACCATTCCCCCAACATTAAGCTATTGAATTCGATCTTGATTTCTTTAACATTACTAGAACAAACCCCATTTTCTATGGTGAAATTTTTTATAAACTCACGCATTAGATTCGGGTAAATCGGATTACACGAGTAATCAAACATTAAAATTTCCCACCTCTGATTTTGTAAAATGTCATGTAATTGAGGGAAAGGGTTTGATTCATACCAGTACTAGTCGATTCCAAACCCGACTGACATCTCCTTAGCGACTTCTTCATCACCATCTAGGTCAACTTGCTTGGTCCTTTTTGTGAGTTTGGACGAAGAAATACCTTTTGGGTTGGAGTGAGGTCGTTTGGTTCCGGCATGCATGGCTTTGGGCATAGTCGATTTTTGTGGTTCTTAAGATGATGAAGGTGGTGCATCTTCTGAAGGTGAGGGATGAACCACTTGAAGCGGTTTTGGTTGAATGAATTTTGGTGTCTTCCCTTTCGTAGTTTTGCTTGAAGAGGATGATTTTGGGGTTTTCATGGTGAGAGGATGAAATGAAGATAAGGGAGCGATGGAGTGAGTGAATGGATTTGACGGTTTTGAGGGCTTGTACTTGACGTGAAAGATGCAAGAAGTTGTGAGTGAGTGATGTGACGTGAAAGAGTGGGTTTTTAAAGGTGTGAGTGGACGGTTATTCAAGGGGTTGTACTACTTGGATCAGTTTATTACGTGTGAACAAGGATTGTAACGAAAAGTTCGCGGGTATATTCGTTGAATTGAGCGGTTAATAACGGTTTTTCGAAACACCACGATGATCCGTCTTCTACTATAATTTAAGTTGACCATCTGAAAAAGAAAAGTAAAAACTAAAATGCTGGAATTTGTGGAAAAAGAAAAGAAAATTTTGAAAATAACAAAAAACATATGTCCTCTTTTTTTTGTTATTTTTTCTTCGTTTTTGACACGAGGACAATATCACATAAAATAAACATATGCTACTTTGGTCTTGTCAATTAAGCATGCAATTAAGAAAGCATTCAAGGCACGTACTTAAGATAGTTGCGTACCTGTATCTAGCAATAATTGATTTCTCAATCATGATTCTTGTGGATGATCTAACCCTTCCAATTTTTCAAGTTGCTTTGAGGAGGAGTGCTTGCATTAAACTTTAGTGGAACTTGATCATACCAAGTTCCAACCTCATCTTTTCATATTGTTCCCTTGAAAGTGGTTTAGTCATTATATTTGCAACTTGCTCATTGGTACTGACATGTTTAACAATAATATTTTTATGGTCAACATTATCCTTAAGAAAATGATGTCGTATATGTATATGCTTAACTCTAGAATTATGCACGGGATCCTTTGATATGCATATGGCACTAGTATTAATACAATAGATAGGAACACATTCAGATTTAATACCAAAATCTCTTAGTTGCTGTTTTATCCAAAGCATTTGGGAACAACAAGCTGCTGCTGCCACATATTCTGCTTCAGCGGTGGATCAAGCAACGGTGTTCTGTTTCTTGGAACACCAAGATACTAAGCATGAGCCAAGAAATTGTACCATACCTGAAGTACTTGTCCTGTTCACAAGATCTCCTGCATAATCTGCATCACTATAACCTTTCAAATCATAAACATCACTTTTAGGATAAAATAGGGAGAAGTCATCTGTTCCCTTTAGGTATCTTAGAATTCTCTTCACTGCTGTATGATGTGATTTCTTCAGATTTGATTGAAATCTAGCACACAACCCAATACTAAACGAGATATCTAGTCTACTAGCAGTTAGATATAACAAAGATTCTATCATACCTCTATACATGGTTTGGTCAACATGGATACCATTCGAATCTTCATCTAGTCGTATATTAGTGGCCATGGGTGTGTGGTTTGTTTTAGCATTATCTAGACCATATTTCTTTATAAGTTCTTTAATATATTTTTGTTGATGGATAATAATACCATTAGTCGTTTGTTTAATTTGCAAACCAAGGAAGAAATTTAATTTTCTCGTCATACTGATTTCAAATTCAGCACTCATTAGGTTAGCAAATTCTTTACATAATGATTCGTTAGTGGCTCCAAAAATAATATCATCAACATAAATTTGCACAACTAAAATATCTGAACCTCTATTCTTAAATAATAAGGTCGTATCAATTTTACCTCTAATAAAGTCATTTTCAATCAAAAACTTAGATAATCTTTCATACCATTGCCTAGGAGCTTGTTTGAGCCCATAAAGAGCTTTATCAAGCTTATAGATATGATCTAGAGAAGATGGATTTTCGAAGCCATGTGGCTGTTCCACAAAGACTTCTTCTTCTAGAAAACCATTCAAGAAAGCACATTTCACATCCATTTGATATAACTTAAAATTCATAAATGCAGCAAATGAAATTAGAATTCTGATAGCCTCTAACCTTGCTACGGGAGAAAATGTTTCTGTACAATCAATACCTTCTTGTTGATTGTATCCTTTAACCACTAGCCTTTCTTTGTTTCTTACTATGGTTCCGTGCTCGTCCAGCTATTTCCTAAAAACCCATTTTAAACCAATTATCTTTTAGTTCTTGGGTTTCGGTTCCAAGTGCCACACTTTATTTCTTTCAACTTCATTTAGTTCATGTTGCATTGCAACGACCCAATCCGAATCTTGTAAAGCTTTTTCGTGATTCTTGGGGTCCAATGTTAAGAGAAATGCAAAGTGTGAAACAAAGTTTCTTATTTGGGATCTAGTCTGTGTGCCTTTGTTTATGTCACTTATAATCAATTCAAGTGGATGTGACTTTTGATGTTTCCACGGCTTAAGCACAAAATCTCTTGTGGAGACAGTTGTGGGAACTAGCTCACTGACTTGATTGACATTTTGCTCAACTTCATGTTGTTCATTTTGTTCTACTCTGGGAGCAGCTGGATTTGGAACACCTTGCTGGTCCTGATTTCCCTACTGTCCCTGCTCTTCATTAGGTTCTACAGTTTCAATTTGAACTTGTGGTTCTTCATTTACTTCTCGATCTTCCTCTTTATGTATGTTTTCATCATCTTCCAAATTAGCAAGACCTATCTTAAAATCACCTGTTTCTTGTTCACTTGTCATAAAGTTAGTTTCATCAAAAATAATGTGAATAGATTCTTCAACACACATAGTTCTCTTGTTATAGACTCTATAAGCTTTACTATGAGATGAGTAACCAAGAAATACTGCCTCATCACTTCTTTCATCAAACTTTCCTATATTTCGTTTTCCATTTACGTGAACAAAGTATCGACATCCAAACACACGAAAATACGAAATATTTGGTTTAACACATTTAAATAGTTCATAGGGGGTCTTAGAAGTGATAGGTCTAATCAACACACGATTCAGAATATAACATGCAGTATTAACAGCTTCAGCCCAAAAGTTTCAAGGGAGACCACTAGTAATTAACATGGTTTTAGTCATTTCCTCTAATGTTCTATTTTTACGTTCCACCACACCATTTTGTTGTGGTGTCCTAGGTGCGGAAAAATTGTGACGTATACCATGCTCATTACAATAATCTATAAACCTTGAATTTTTAAATTCTTTACCATGATATAATCTTATGTGGACAAGTTGATTGTCACTCAATTTTTGAATTTTATTTGCAAAAGCAACAAATTCATCAAAAGCTTCATCTTTGCTAGTTAAAAATAAGGTCCAAGTAAATCTACTGTAATCATCCACTATAACAAACACATATCGCTTTCCACTGCGACTTTGGATTCTCATTGGTCAACAAAGATCCATATGAATTAATTCAAGTGGCTTTGAGGTGGTCACAACATTTTTAGGTTTAAAGGACGACCTAACATGTTTTCCTTTGGCACAAGGATCACAAACCTCATCTTTTTGAAATTTAAGGGATGATAATCCTCTTACTAGGTCTTTAGATCGTAAGGCAATAAGTAATGAAAAACTAGTATGACCTAAACGTTTATGCCAACGAAGAGGGTCATCTTTTATAACACTAAGACATGTCAAACTGGCTTTGGGAACAGTGTGGAGGGTCATCTTTTCGGATTCCTTCCAGACAGTGTCTCTTGTGTCATTCCTACAAATAATGCACTTTTTAGAAGTAAAGATTACAGAGTTACCTTTGTCGCAAAATTGAGAGATACTTAACAAATTATGTTTTAAATTCTCGACTAAAAATACATTGTTAATTACATGGGAACTTGACCTTCCTATTTTTTCTTTTGGCGATGATTTCACCTTTCATATTGTCTCCAAAGGTCAAAGTTCCTCCATCACAGGCTTCCAGTGAGAGAAATTTTGATTTATCACCTGTCATGTGCTTGGAACAGCCACTGTCGAGATATCATGAGTTGTTCCCCCTCACTAGAACCTGCAAAACGAACTAATTGTTAGAGTGAGGAACCCAGTCATCCTTGGGTTCCATGTCGATTAAGCATGAATCATATTTCCTAATCCAAATGCGATCAACATAAATTTGGTTTGTTTTGTTGTGTTGTTCCCTTTTTTAAACATTGAAATTTCAGGTGCTCGGTTTTACCACAAAAGGAATAGATTTTACTACTATGGAGATCAATATAGACCTTTTTTCTTGTTATTATTCTTATTGTATCCTAGGCCTTCAGCATTTTTAGTTTTAGCCTCTAGAATCCATTTCGGAACTTCATTGATTTTCCTTTATCCTCGTGAATTTAATTCAGCTTTCAATTTCTCATTTTCGATTTTACAAGATTCTAGGTCTAATTTTAACCTTTGAACTTTAGTGCTAATCTCATGATTGATTAGATTCATCATTAGGATTTTTATTTAAGCCTAGCAATTTATATTGATACAAATCAACATTAAGAATAATATTTTCTTGTTTTACGTTTTCTAAAGTTTCCTTTAACATCACATTTTGTTCTAATAGATCAAAGAATCTAGCTTGCACATTGGACCTAAAAGAATTTAGGTAGGAAACATGGTCGTTACAAGTTTTAAGGTCTTCTATTAGGAAACAGGTGGCAGTTATTTTTTCCAGATTATCTTGTGTCTCCAAAATCATTTTAATTAATTCATGTTTATCCAATCTAAATAAGTGGTTATGAAATGGATTAGAAGACAATATCTCTTTTCCTTTAGACGTTTCGTTATGAGTGGCCATGAGACATAGATTAGTTGTTTCTTCCTCAACGGGAGCTTCAGTTTCAGCTTCCCTCTCTGATTCTCCCCATGCAGCAATCATGGCTTTGCAAAAGTCTCTCTTGGTGAAATTCCCTTTCATTAGTTGTCTTTCCGTTTCCCTTGCCTTCCCTTTGTCCTTCTCGTTCTTCCATTGAGGGCACTCCTTGATGAAATGATCAGTGCTTCCACACTTATGACATTCGTAGTTGGTTTTAGTATTAGCAGTTCCTCTTTCTTTGTTGTTTCTTTGATCGGTGTATCTGCTGTTCCTGAAGAACTTCTTGAACTTTTGAACCAACATGGCAGTCTCGTCTTCATCAGATTCTGACTCTTCTTGATCGTTCGCTGCAAGAGCCAAGTTTATTTCTGGAACTGTCAGCTGTTCCCAGATGCAATTCATGAGTCATAAGGGAACCAACCAACTCTTCCCGATTGAATTTTGTGAAATCCTTGGATTTCTGTATGGCTGTGACTTTATCTCTCCAACGGTCATCTTGAGGTAGACTCCTCAAAGTTTTCCTGACCTGTTCATTTGAGGGAATAAGCCTTCCAAGAGAGAAAAGTTCGTTTGTTATGTTGGTGAACCTAGTGAACATCTCTTGAATACTTTCTCTTGGTTCCATAACAAATCTTTTTTATTTCGACATCAGCAAGTCAATCTTAGAGCGCTTCACTTCACTTGTTCCTTCATGAGTAACTTCTAGCAGATCCCAAATCTGTTTGGCTGTTTTGCAACCCATAATGCGATTATGCTTATTTGGTCCAAGACCACAGTAAAGTAATTTGATGGCAAGAGCATTCATCTCCATTTTTTGAAAATCTTCTTTCTCAAATTCAGTGATCGGTTTGGGAACAGTTTCGTTATTGGAGTTGGTAATTGTTACCTCGAAGTCTCTAATTTCGATAACTCTCCAAACTTGATAATTTTCGGCCTTGATGAAGATCTTCATCCTATTCTTCCAATATGTGTAGAATTTACCATCGAACATGGGCGGTCTTTGAGTAGAGTAACCTTCTTCCATTCGTTTATTCATTTTCAACATCTTTAAAACACCAAGATACGGCTCTTAGGGTTTCCTGATCAAATCAGGAACAGGGCTCTGATACCAATTGTAGAAACACTTAGAGACAATGAATGCAACAAGAGGGGGGTGAATTGTTGTTTTGTGCTTTTAACTATTTTTGCCCTGTTTTTGCGGAATAATTAAAAAAAATACTTAAACAAAAAGTAAGAAAGTAAAATAGAGACAATGATTTTTACGTGGGAAACTTGCTAAGCCTAATAGAAAGAAAACCACGACCACTCTAGATTTTAAGCTTCTCTTAATATGTTTTAGGCAATTAATACAATTACATAAAACACTTCTCTTCTCTTTCTCAACTAGGTCTCTTCTCTTCACTTTCTCCTTCTCTTTCTCTCGTTTCCCCTTAGACTTCTCTTAAGTCTAATTACAAACTCTCAAAAACCCTTACAAATAATTTTTTCTAGAATGGATAAAAACTAAGATATTGCATAAGAAAAATATTACAATTTAATTGGAATATAGAAAGAATAAATATTTTTCTTACTTGGGTGATCTCTCTTGAATATTTCGGTTAGGGCACACCTATTTTAGTCGGTTTAAAAACATCTCTTTTTATATCAAATTAACCGTGTAACTACCCATAATTTCCAACTCAAGGCTTGAGTATCCGAACTAATGTACAAAACGAAATATTTTTGTAAATGCTAAGGAAAGTTTCTGGAATTAAGAGGTATTTAAAAATACAATAACATGGATAAGATAAGAAAGAAGAGAAAATGAAGCTAAGTTCAGCTTGTTAGTTGATGGTAAGAGTATCTTTCTTGTAGAAACTTAGAGTATTTATAGCCAAATTGAGTTGCCTCCCACTTCCTTTCATGATGATTGCAATGCTAGTTAAACAAGCAACCTTCTTCACCATTAGTAGCAGGAGCACAGGAGTACGAGGGCTGAAGCACGTAAGGGAAGTCATTGGAGGAAGCTAGAGGCAAAAGTTCCCAGGAAAAAATTGAACATTGATTAGCAGGCCTGAAACAATTGACTCGACTGGAACCGATTGACGGGTTGACTGGTTTAGTAAGGGCCATTTTTTTCTTCTGAAAATTTTCTCAGTGTTTGGTGCTCTGATTTTGCGATGTTATGCGGTCGACCTCAAGTAGACCATGCTTGACTCCTTCATTGATTTTTGGCTGAGAGTTGTCTTTTCTAATCCAAAGACTCGGGTCTTGATTTTCAAGGTTCATTAAGGGCCCGAACAAGCTAAAACTTTGTCAAAAGTTGCGAAAACACCGGAAATCAATTAAACTGCTATACCACATGCATAAATCATAGAAATTGATCATAGTACGCCTAAGTTGAGTAAGATATGCACAAAAATAGTTTAAAATTGATAGATGTTAGGAGTCGTAAGTCATTGAATGTTTACTAAGTCTGCTCTATGCAATAAACTTAATACACCTTAATTAACTCTATTGACTAGCAGTAAGGGTAAGCAAGGGTTTGATCCACAGGGAAATTATTGAATGACAAAAAGAGAATTATGACAAAGTTTTTAATTTTGAGTTATAAAAGCGATTCACAATTTAATTTCAAACAATAAATAGCACTACAACATAAGTTTCTTCTAGTGACATTTTTCACAAATGTCACTTTAGACTACAGGGACAATTACATATACCACTAAAGACCAAATTAAGTGTTGCTAAATCACTTTATGGTGAAACATAAAATAAAAACCAATAATCATTAGTCTAAAAATATGAATCAATGGCATTTTTTCAATGCCATTAAATTCTAGGTCGCAAAAAGCTAAATTTGTTGTAGTGTACGAAGAGTGGAGTTTGGGGAATTTGACTTCTTGATTTACTAAAGGAATGGGTTGAAAATATGTTTTTAATCAGTTTTATGATGAGAAAAGTCTTGCTATTTTAGCATTACAACTTCTGGGCATAGGAATTAAATAATTATGAATATGGCTTCTCTGCGTAGAACTCGACCATACTACTAACTTTTCATAAGATGTTCATGACATCCAATTTGTGTTGAACAAGAAGGCGTCATACAAGATAGGCACAATTCATCATCCTAAGGAATGATTAGGTATCGAAGGAATCCTGATAAAGTTAGCTTCCAGGTGACTCATTACTAGCATGAAATCATAATTCTCAAGTGTTCAATACAATCAAGCAATATAAATTGTCCATGGATGGAGATCGAAATGGACTTTCGATTCCCTACCATGGAACTCACATATTCATTAACAAATGTATTGAAACAGCCCAAACCAGCGAAAACAGTATAATAATATTGTCCACTAAACACTGCGAAAGACTTACGGATGTTTGGACTGAATCTAACCTATCATCCGATGATCATAGCAAACCAATATCAGAGTTAACGAAAACTTTTTACAAACTTAACTTAAATTTAATTATATATAAAAATATATCTAAAACTTTAAAGTCTTAATTTACAATAACAAACTAAGAAAACGTTTACATAACACAGTCCAAAAGGAGTGATGATAAAATGGAAATCCGTGCCGCGCACGTAGCACATAATACTTATAGTACATCACCTCCGTAACCACGCTACCCTGAAAAATGGATCTACTCCCGGGAAGAGTAGGCCCCATCAAAAGTTGTCAATAATAATAATTATTGAGCAACCCAACAAACGATATAATATTGAAAATCATTTGTAATCTCAGTTATATGTTCAACTTTGTAACCTCTTTTGAATAAGCTTATATTAAAAAACATAAGAAAATATTGAAGAGTACATTTGTTAACAAATCCAACGCGGCTAAGAACTACACAAGTTCAAAGCTAACGTTTTGAGGTAAATTCCTCACAAAAGTCACAACATTTGCCGAAGCATCAAAACAATACTTAAAACAGTATTTTAAAACATAATAAAAAATTAAAACGAAAACAGGGAATATTCATTGACTGCCAGAAGTAGGCTTGAACTAACATTCTGATAAACGGGTGATCGTCATCACCTAAACGACTTTTGCAAGAACTAAACAGGGATCGGGGGCTCGAGGCTGATCCTAAAAGGTACCTGGAATCAAGCTCTAGGGTTTTCACGCAAAACCGGACAAATAGTATTCGTTGTCCAATTCCCAAAACGACAAACATTTATAATGTAATATACTTTATACAAAACTTTAAGTAAAACATGTTTTATTGTATTAAATAAGATTTCCATGACATGTATAAGTTTACTTTAAAATCATTTTACAATATTAATAATATTAATACATAAACAAAGCAATCAATTATTCGTTAGAATGCTAAACGACTCATCCTCAACCATCAAGGAGTTTAACCAATATTTACATACAAATCCCAAAATACCCAACTTACATCATACCCAAATATATCAAGTAACCAATTAAGAAACCACAACTCAACAAGACCAATCTGTAAAACTCAAATTCAAGAATTCGTTACTTCACTAAACTAATCACACTTATTATAAGTTTAAAGATCAATCCCAAGTCAACTCTAAAGTTCTTAAATTCACCCAAGCAATACCCAAGCTTAGTAACAACATTGAAAAGACACATGCTCACTAAAAGGTCTATAATTAAAATTCTACTTAGTATTTTTAAGTGATTTTAATTGGGTGATAAACTAGACTTCCGTAGGGTTGTAACGACTGTAAATATGCCTATATCCGATTTCGGACGAAGAAGATATCGCGTTTACAAAACAACGTAAAAAGCTGCCAACACTTCAGCAGCATAAGGTGCTCGTTCGAGCTAAATCTTCTAGAACCTACTGTCTAGCTTACTGGCTGCAATAGTATAAAATGCTCGTTCGAGCATTTCATGTGCTCGTTCGAGCACAACCTTCCAGAACGTACTGTCTACTTCTAATCTTCATGCTCATTTAAGGCAATACTTTTCTCGGTTCAAGTTCCTTGTAATTGCTTCATAATCTCATGAACTCAATACCTACTCAACACTACACACACACACACACACACACACACACACACCATACACACATATTAAGACATACTTAACCACTAATTAATTTATCCATAAAATTCCATCACTAAACACATTACAATGCATTAACTTGAATGATGCACATAAAACCCCAATTACATCAATAGTTTTACTTAAAACTCAAAATCATTTAAAAACATTCAATTTATATTTGAGTTAATAGAATATTTTGTGGGTTATCTTTATGAGCAAATTCTTCACAATACTTGCAATCCACCAAAATTAGTGATTCACTTACTCTAAACCACTAAAAGAGCTTTTACCAAAAGAAGATTCTACCAAAAGCCCTAACAATTAAACACATCAATGTCAATTGAAGGTCCTTTTAACCTTAATTAACATACACATAATCAAAATGAAAAATAAAGATATTTTGAACTTACATCCTCTTATATATACTATAAAATATGGCTAAGAGGAGAATACTATTCACAATTTTAAAAATGAACAGTTCTTTTTACTTTAACTGAGAAGCTGCCAAGTGTATACGAGAACGGTTGAGATTAATCCACGCTAATGTCTCTTTTTTCACGTTCACAGCCATTTTCCTGTTCTCAGCTCTTCAACATCTCCCATTTCTCTCTCTTCTTCCATCTCTTTTTTCATCATTTCATCTATTCTTTCACCATTTTCAGATCTCAATGAAATGATCCATTCTTGAACATTCATAAGGTTAGTTCATTTTCTTGTTGATACATGGAGAGATTTGCGTTTTATATAAATATTTTGGCTGCTTTTCGGTTTCTCCTTTCCTCATCAATTGTACTTTGTGTCTCGATTATTTAGATCTTAGTTTTATTGATTTTTCTTTATTTAGGGTTTAGTTTTTAATTGTGTTTAAATTTCAATTTAGTTGTTTTTGTGTGTCTCGATTGTTTAGATTTTAGGGTTACTGATTTTCTTTTTTTTAGGGTTTAGTTTTTAATTGTGTTTTAATTTCAATTTAGTTGTTTTTGTTTCAGTTTCGTAGCTGATTGGGACTTCGACACATAGATCTTCATCTAGTTTCTTGATTTTCGTTGATGTTGCTCAAAATTCTCTGATTTACCAGCAGTTTTTTCTCATGGAGGACAATTTATTATGAATAACACTTAGGGTTTTGTAAGTTTTTCTTTTGATTTGGGTTTTCGGATGCCGAATAGGGTTCTTTGATTTGGGATTTCTGGGTTGTCGGATGCCAATTAGGCTTCTTTAATTTGGGTTCTTACTATTAACAATTAGGGTGCTTTAATTAGGACACATTTTTGCTGAAGGTTGAAAACATTGATTTGTTTGGTCCATTATAGTTTCAGTGATGTTTTTATTTTAAAAAAATAATGTGAAGATTAATAATGTTATTTCTCTGTATATATGATAATCTCACATTGAAAGAAAGTTCATTGAGTTTTAATTATTTGTTTGTAGGTTTCACAAAAACGGGAGAAAATGGAGCCAGTTGGTATGGAGATTTGTGAGCAACAAGATTCTCTATCTGCTATTCTTCATTTTGCTAGAAGGTAGTTAATTTGTTTTTAATCGGATTGTTCTTTGTTGTAGTAGTACTTGTTTTTGGTGTTGCTGGAAATTTCATGTTTAATGTTTATTATTGCATGTAACTCTCCAAAACTTTAAGGTAATGTTTGGCAACATAGAATTCACACCTATATGCTTGGAATTTGCAAATTTTGATACTTGACCAAATTTTACATGGTTATTATAAGTCTATGAAATTGATCCAATTCCACCTTTCAAATTCAAGATTTGCCAAACATAGTATTTGGCCCAATTCAACATTTGGAAATGAATTCCAAATTGCCAAACATACATTTGAAATTGGTGTTTATGTGATGGTATGATATATTGTGTCAATCTTGATTGATTTTCATTTTATTTTTGGAGTTGGGTCCAAAATTTTGTTCTTTATTGAATTTTTTCTATGGATTTTGATCGAGTTTTCAAGCAGGTCTAATTTAGTGTTTTTTACCATATACCTCCAACCTTCAATTTATCTGCTATATTCTTTTAATTCTAATTTCTTCCCTAAAAATTCCATTTTTTGATTCTTGAGCTTCAGTAATAGTAAAGCAAATTATGTAATTCGTTTTAGAATCCCAATTTGTCTTTTCTTTCTTTCTTCTAAGAAATTCAACTTCGTTTTCTTTTCTGAAACCTCTTACAAAAAAAAAAGTACACCAAAACTTACTATAAAAACCCTATTTCCATACACAAAATCAACATCTTTATATCAAAATTTTTTGTGAGTAGTTTTAAAATTACCATTTTGTAAAATAGACCTGTATGTTTTATTACTATATAATATGAATTGTTCAAAATTAATCCAAAACTCAAAATAGAAAGAACAAAAAAAAGAGAATAGTATAAAATATTTTAGATTAAAGGCTGTAGTTAACTTTCAAAATAAAAAGAATAAAAAAAGAGAATAGTATAAAATATTTTGGTTCATGGGTTTGATGTTTCTGCTGCTCTTTTTGACTTGCTTGATTTAATCTTGGGCTTGTGATATTAAGGGTTTTTGGAAGGCTGAATGTGAGTTTCATTTTGCTTTATTTTGCAAGAATAGAATGCTGGGGAAGAAGCATGATCAGGTTGCAGGCAACCGTTTTACTTGGCGTACTTTTACTCTTCTCTTGGGAAGTGCTGTTGGTTGAGGTCGATTTTTACGGTGAATAGTTTTCTTAAGGGTAACCTTTTATGCTGGAATATGGTTGCATTATGGGATACTTACCTGCATGTTTTGCCGTGATGGTTGGATCGCAGGGTCTTGCAGTTGGAATCGAGCACATACCTGAACTAGCTACTTGGTCAATTGAAAATTTAAAATCAAGTGCAGCTGCTTCTTTTCTCGAAAAGGGTTCATTGTCTGTTCATAATGGTGGTAAGATCTCAAGCCATTCTCGCGTTTTCGTACCTTTTTGTGATTTTTCTCTTAGCTTATACTACTAATCAGTATTTTTTCAAAGTATTTTTGTCAAATTTGATTCGTTATTTATTTCATCATTACGGTCCATCCAGTAGAATTTTAGTTGTTAACAAAGCTGCAATGGTTTCAAAGTATAAATGGGTCCATGGTGGTGTTTGGTCACTGATAGATGGAAGATTAGGGTACCTAAAGTGGTTCGAAAAGTGGTTCCTTTTGTTGATTTTGTGCATTACACTGTTGTATTGCTACTTAGTAACAGTGATTAATGAAATTATTTTGTATGGCTTAATACACTAACAAAGATCGGTTCTTGACACGATTGGAACATGGGTTTATGACGGAAATAGACTTGATTTGCATTGTAGATGTGATTAATTTTCTTGGGTAGTGGTTTATTTGTTTGGCTTCAAGTAAGATTAATTTTAAGATTGATGTGTTATTACTCTTGTTGTATCCACGTGCGCTTTTTACTTATGTGTCATGTGTGGACATGTTTTCTATCAAGGGTCAATCGGAAACAAACTCTTAGTTATTATCAATAACTAGGCTTAAGTTGCGTATATGAGTATATCTAACCTCCTAAATCCCATCTAGGTGGGAGAGCTTGTGATGGCGTTCGGGTAATGAATTAATGACATACAAAAACAGGGTTAATGAATGCTGCTGTGTGGTTACTATTGGCATCCGTTGGAACTTCGAATTTCTTTTGTAAGAATTTGATGTATGCACCATGTAATAAGATTTCTTTGATGGTTGACATACCTTGTCCCATGATAAATATGAAACACTTAGACCCAAATAATGTTGGCGAGTTTGTGTCCACTTTCATTGAATTAGTTGTTGTTACACTTACATAGTAATTATTTATTGATCCATATTGTTTCACTTTTTTTATTATAAATGTATGAGAAAGCTTAATCAAGTGGGTTCTTGTTTAATTCTGAATTATGTTTCCAAGTCCACAAACAACATGAACACCAAGATAAAAAAAATTCTATTTTTTCCGTCTGTTAGACTTATACTTATCTTATGTTAATGCTTCTATTTCGGTTGAGAAAGCTTCTATTTTTTCCCATCTCAATCCCTTCTTTGTTCTACTCAACCCCGATTTTCCGTTGTTCTACTCAACTCCAGTTTTCCATCATTCTCATTTCGGTTCAACGAAGACGAAGACGACAACAAAGCCAGAGGTTATTTTTTGTTTTAAATGATTTCGTAGTTTTTATCTTATGTTAATGGGATTTGGGTAAAGATTATGGGGTTTAGGGTATTTATATGATGTTGTGTCATTGTGTTAAGTTTCTATTTCGATTTAGTCTTTGAATCACTACCAGAATTGGGGTCTAATATCTTTTGAAACTTGATCTCGGTTGAGTATTTTTATCATCATGATTCTGTAATTTTCTGTTTTTCCTTTCAAGTCTTAACATGGATATAATGCTTGAGCTTTATTCGATTTTGTTAAAGGATAGAGTTTTCTTTTGGGGTTGAAGATCCAGAGTTTTAATTAGCAATTTCTTAAGCTTCTGGCTTTTTAAATTGTGGATGTTTTGGTTAGGGTCGTTCCTCCGTAAAGGGTCAATTTCGATATTAAATGGCTGTTCGGCAAAAATACAAATTCTACTTCTACATCATATTCACACCATTGCTGAACGTATGCGTCTATGTTACTAATATTTGTGTTACTAACTTCGACTCTCATTGAGCCATTAGATAAATGTAAGAATATACTGGGTATGATAGATGTAAAATGTTGTTTCCGTTTAAAGTAAGGGGCTATTAGTTATGATAGGTGAAAATGAAATGCTAATTGTATTTTTAATTATGAGTATTATTAATACCTATTGTTTGGCTTAAATAGTTGTGAGAGACGGTTTTTCTAAGAGACGCATTAGATATATGGACTAAATAACTCAATTTATACAAATTAAAGAAAAAAATCAGAATGTGGACTTCTTGTTTTAAGGTCGTCTCTTTAAGAGATGGTCTCTCCCAAGAGTAGTGTTTTTTGGTACAAAGAGTGTTGAAGGTATGAGAATGGTGAAACAGGAGATGAGGATGATGAGCTTGTCTGTTTAATTTTTTGTCATCAAGCAATAGTTCCTAATTCATGGTGGAAAGAGTAAAAACAAATAGTGTATTAAATTTCCAAATCCAAGCAATAATGTAAAATTTTGGGTATATTTAAATCAAGATTAAGCAATAGTTCATGATTCATGGCCGAAATTGATTATGTATTAAATTTGGTTGATGATTGTGAGTTTGGATAATTATATGGTAATTATGAGGGTTTTTGTTTGTTTGTTGTTTGATTTACCTCATTTTTGGTTTTTAGTTTTTTTGAAAATTTGATACCACATTAAACATAAAAACTTAAGTTCGAGCCGTTAAAAGATAAACGTAAGTTCGAACGTTTAGAAGCAAATGAATGAGGCAAAGTTCGTATGTTTAATATTAAATTTTCCTTTTTTGTTTGTTTTCCTATCATTATTTACGTATAAATTTGATTTATTATATTTTTCGGAAGACCCTTTCTAGATAATTGTCCAAGTGTTGCGCTTTGTTGAATTAATGGTGTCGCAATTCTTTTTTCATTTTTCATCACATTCCGTTTCTGTGAAAAAAACAGGTTTGCCTTCCGTTGAAGTGATATATCATGCTCCATTGATCCATTCTGCATAGACAAGCCTTGTACAACTTTTCCTCTATCCTTATCATAGTTAAAAGAAAAGAAATGTACATTGACACAAGCTGAAAATTTAAGAGTTATGTTAAAATCAGGCACACTTTATTAGTAGGAAGGTACTTGAGTTGTTGCATTAAGCTATGTCTAATCATTTTGATATGATACAAGGTCGGCTATATCGTTGCCAAGCTGAACATTTCAGCTAATAAGATGTCATTATGAATACAATCTTTGTACTACAACTTCGAGATTTAAATACTTTCATTTGTATTATTGTTAATAGAAATGTATAAAATAACATTTAAAAGTTCGATTGTGTAACTTGGGGGACCGTGTGCGCAGCACGCGGCCCCACAACTAGTAACTTAAAAAGGATGGAAGATGATGAAGAAGATGCTATCTACTTGGGTTCTGTAATTCCAACAACATCTAAATAATCCAAGGTGAACTTCAATTAGGCTCTATACTCCATATAAATTTTGTAGAGATTGAAATCAAAAGGGAAAGAAGATGGAATTCAGATTTTAAGTTTGTAGAAGGAGAAATTCTGATTTTGGGTTTACTTATAGAGTTGGAGAAGAAGAAATTCTGATGTTGGGTTTACTTATAGAGTTAGAGAAGGTGGGAATGCGTGTTTTTTGTTTGTAGAAATGATGGGATTGCATCACATGTATAAGAAGGAGGAAAGGGGTAGAGTATTGGGTGAGTATGGATTGAGGTAGCATCACTTACCCATTCAACAAACTTAAGGTGTATAAAACTACCCGTATTTTTGTCGTATAATTTATTTTGTCTCCAAGTTAAAAAAAAGGATATGTAACACGTAGAAAAAAAAAATTATTTGAAAACGACAAATTAATTTTACTTATTAAAATAAGGTTTCTTAATGAAGACGTTATTATAACTGTTTCATGTATACTCAACCCATTTTTCCCATAAGAAAATCAATAAGTTAACTAAAACCCCAAACTCTACAAAGTAGACTAATCACTTATGATGATGGAAATGAACACATAAACATACATGACTTAACAAACAAAGAAAAAGAAATATGACTTAACAAATCAATAAGAATATTTTACTACTCTCCACTTTGGAGCGGTATGAGAATCACAACAATGAGAACAAGAGATTTTAGTATCCAAATCATTAAATACTCCACACAAAGTGTAAACACAAACCCAAACAATCTGGAATATATAACTACCTTGATTAATCACGAAATGAAAGTTACTACTAATCACTAGTGTTTAACAACTAAAATTTACAACTCAAGGCTTGAGTATCAGAACTAAAGTACCAAAGGAAATATTTTTGTAAATGCTAAGGAATGTTTCTGGAATTAAGAGGTATTTAAAAATACAATAACATGGATAAGATAAGAAAGAAGAGAAAATGAAGCTAAGTTCAGCTTGTTAGCTGATGGTAAGAGTATCTTTCCTGTAGAAATTTAGAAACTATTCAAAGTAGACTAATCACTTATGATGATGGAAATAAACACATAAACATACATGACTTAACAAACAAAGAAAAGGAAATATGACTTAACAAATCAATAAGAATATTTTACTCTCAACTTCGGAGCGGTATGAGAATCACAACAATGAGAACAACAGCTTTCAATATCCAAATCATTAAATACTCCACATCAAGTATAAATACAAACCCAAAAATTTTGGAATCTCTTACCACCTTGATTAATCACGAAATGAAAGTTACTACTAATCACTAGTGTTTAACAACTATTATGCAACTCAAGGTTTGAGTATCAGAACTAATGTACCAAAGGAAATGTTTTTGTAAATGCTTAGGAAAGTTTCTGAAATTAAGAGGTATTTAAAATGACAATAACATGGATAAGATAAGAAAGAAGAAAAAATGAAGCTAAGTTCAGCTTGTTAGCTGATGGTAAGAGTATCTTACCTCTAGAAATTTAGAGTATTTATAGCCAAATTGAGGAGCTTCCCACTTACTTTCTTGATGATTGCAATGCTAGTTAAACAAGCAACCTCCTTTATCATTAGTAGCAGGTGCACAAGAGTAAGAAGGCTGAAGCATGTAAGGGAAGTCATTAGAGGAAGCTCGAGGCAAAAGTTCCCCGGGAAAAAATTGAACATTGATTACCAGACTTGAAACAGTCGACTCGACTGGCACCGATCGACCGGTTCACTGGTTTAGAAAGGGCCATTTGTTTCTTCTGAAAATTTTCTAAGTGTTTGGTGCCCTGATTTTGCGATACTATGCGTTCGACCTCCAGTAGACCATGCTTGACTCCTTCATTGATTTTTGGCTGAGAGTTGTCGTTTCTAATCCGAAGGCTCGGGTCTTGATTTTCGAGGTTCATTAAGGGCCCGAACAAGCTAAAACTTCGTCAAAAGTTGTGAAAACTCCAGAAATCAATTACACCGCTACACCACAAGCATAAATCATAGAAATTGATCATAGTAGGCCTAAGTTGAGTAAGATAAGCACAAAAAAAGTTTAAAATAAGTTAATATCATAGCATCAATCGTGCGATAAGCGCGCGTATCAAAAAATGATAGAGGTCCGGAGTAGTAAGTCATTGAATGTTTACTAAGTCTGCTATATGCAATAAATTTTATACACCTTAATTAACTCTATTGACTAGCCGTAAGGGTAAGCTAGAGTTCGATCCACAGGGAAATGCTTGTATGACAAAAAGAAAATTATGACAAAGTTTTTAATTTTGAGTTATAAAAGCGATTCACGATTTAAATTTCAAACAATAAATACCACTACAACATAAGTTTCTTTTAGTAAGATAAGTTTAGCGGCATTTATTTTTAGTATCGCGATTTCAAATGTCTTATAGTGTATATAGAGGATCAAGTGACATTTATTAGAGTCTGTAGCAGCATATTAAAAAGTCACACTAAAGCTTTTAGCGACGTAGGATCTACTGACATTTTTCACAAATGCCACTATAGACTATAGTTAGTGATGGCCACGGTCCGGGTTGGGCCGGTTCCGTTCCGGTTCCATCCGGTTTCGGTTCCACCCGGTTCCGGTTCCATTTGGAACCTGACCCGAACGTTTCAGGTTCCGGACGGTTCCAAACGGTTCCTTGGCGGTTCATGAGGCGGTTCCGGCGGTTCCAATACCCGGGTCGAGTAGGTCGGACCATCGGTTCCATTCTTATTTTTCCTTTAATTTTAATATAAAAATACTATAATAATGCGGACGTACCTTCGACTTCGTCGATTACTTGATTATTATCGAAATTCAATTCTTGTAATCGTTAAAAATATTTACTAAAAAAAACAAAAAAATAAATTAATAAGAAACGAATCAACGATAAAGATGAATAATAAAAAAAAAGGGAGAGAATGGACTTGAACCTAGTATCCCGAAGAAATACTAAGCTGCCTACGTATCCCGAAGGAATCAAAGCCCACGTAGTTCTTTTTCGTACCTTTTATATTTAATGTCGTGGTCCGATATTCCGTATTTGTGATCCTATTCTTCATCGTCATCATTTGGTTGGTTGGATGCTTCCGCCGACTCTCCTCCCGACGATGATGCAGACGTATCCATCATCATCCATGGATCATCTTCCTCTTGATCATCATCGTTCTTGATTCCTTGCATTCGGACCTCCGCTTGATCCCAATCTTTTTTGCAAACACATATTTGAATACTATGTGGAGCAAGACGGGATCTCTTTTCGTCCAAAACTCTTTTACCTGCACTAAAAGCAGACTCCGACGCAACAGTAGAAGCAGGAATTGCAAGGATATCCTTTGCAATTCTCGATAATATTGGGTATTTTATTGATTTTTCTTTCCACCATTCTAAAATATCATAATTACTTTGGTCGATTTCAAAGTGATATTTTAGATAACTATCTAATTCTAAATATGAAGCGGAAGAAGATGATCCTACAAAACTATCATCTCAACTTATTATGTTAGCTATTATGGGATTATAATAATCGGGACGTGCCGAGACGCTAGCACGCCTAGACGTATCGCGATTCGGGTTATATAATCTAGAATAATGATCGTAAAAGTCCGCTAAAAGCTTTTTACAATTTCCTACATAATTATGTACATCAGTAGGGGGCGATCTAATGCGTGGTAGTAAAATCCTATAATTTTACTTAGGGCTTCCGTCCTAAAACACGGATCTAATATTGTCGCAATACCATAAATATAAGGGAAATCAGTAAAATATGTCTTCCACTTGTCCATCATTTCTGCAAGAATCGGCTTTAAATAAACGTTAGTATCATCATGAGAATATGTAAGAAGATGATAAAAAATAGTAACACATTCACTTATCACTAAGTGAATGTTTGGTTGGTAAACATATGAAAAAATCTTAGTTGCGTGGTCATACGCTTCTAATATTTTTTGTACGCCTATCGCTAGTTCCCAAGCTTCATCACTTATACGGCTATCCGTAAACTCACTATACAATTGAGTTATAACCGGACGATAAGCAATCGCCTTCTTTAATAACTCATGGGTCGAACCCCAACGTGTAGGAGTGTCTAAAGCCCAATATACTTTTTTTAGTTCATATTGGTCACATAACTGTTTATATCTTCTTTTTACCTGTCCTAATCTAAGCCATTTCACTATGTCTCTAATGGGACCTAATAAATCACTTAGGTTTTTAATACCTACTTGACAAGACAAATTAACAATATGAGCACAACAACGTATATGTAACAAACTACCTCCTAGGATACAAGTAAAAGCGGGTTCATTATATAAAAGTTCGATGCATTTAATATTTGCGGATGCATTATCGGTAGAACAACTAAATATCTTATCTAGTAAATTCCATTCTCTACATATTTCTATTAGTCTATATTTTATGTTTTCACCCGTATGTTTTTCAGGCATTAACTCAAATGCAATTATTCTTTTTTGAATACACCAATTACGGTCTATCCAATGTGCTGTTACACACATATAAGGCTCTAAATGTGGGGGAGCTGACCAAATGTCGGTTGTTAAGCTAACTCTACCAGTAAAAGATTTAAACATTTGTGCTAATTCATATCGTTTTGATTCATATAATTTAATGGTTCGTCGTTTAAGGGTATTCCTAGGGATTGCTCTATATTGTGGTTGTAAACATTTTCTATTAAAATATTCGTACCTCTGGCTTTCACCGTGGTTAAAAGGCAACTCGTCACCAATTACATATTTCGAAAATTCATCAATCATTTCATTACGATTGTATTTAAAAGGCGTACCTCCGGGTCCGCCGGGGAAGTCCGTTGCCCATTGTTGTCCGTTTCCACTTGTGGTCCCGCTGCCACTTGCTGCATGAGTTTCCTTTGTGATTCCATGTTTCTTTGCCAAATGTTTGTTGAAAGATCCCGTACCACCACCTAACACGTATTCACAAAACACAATAAATGAATATTTAATACATTCTAACATTTTTGATGTACAAAATATAAATATCATGTATAAAACTTAAAAAGTATTTACCTTTGGTAAAATTGTAAGAAACCAAGGGCTTTACTCCTTGACTTTCACAAATTTGACAAGTGCATAAGAAAACATCCGGAATGTCAGTTGGTTCTTTTGTAAAATACCACCAAACATGTGAAATAGCTCTACCACTAGGAGGTGGCATTGCCGGAAAAGGTTCTCTTACTGGTACATTTTCATCTAAATATATATATAAAAACATTATTAGAATTTGAAACTATATATAAATAAATAATAATTTAAAATTCAATCAATTTGAAGAATAAGATTACAAAACTAACCGATACTTTGGAAATTGACTCGTTTACCACGAGCTTGTCTTTGTTGTTATTGTGCTTCTTCAATTAATCTTGTTGATGATTGTCGAGATCTAAGTATCCCGATAGGGGTCGTTGGTTCTTCTTCTTCTTCTTCATCTTCTTCTTGTGTTTCTTCTTCATCTTCAATTTGTATTTCTCTTTCCACTTGTTCCGCATACTCATGTAAATCTTGGTCGTTTGGCTCGTACCCTTCTGGATAATTCGTTTCATAGTTACTAATCGAAGGTGTTGTTGATATCGATGGAGTTGAAGTAGCCTTTCTTTTGGAGCTAGAAGAACCTCCCAAAGATTTTGCCACTTTAGTGACTTTTTTAGTAGCTTTTTTCAAGAATGAAGACATGATAAAATTGTAATAATAATGTAATGTAATGTAAATATGTAATAAAGAAATTAATAAATGATTAAAAAAATAATTATTTAATTAAGAAATAATTAAAGAATAATTATGTAATTAAGAAATAATTAGAAGACTAATTATGTAATTAAGAGAATAATTGCGTAATTAAGAAATTAAGTAGAGAGAGTAAGTAGAGAGAGTAGGAGAAGGGATGAGTTGTGAATTGGAAGGATTGAAAGTGATGGGTATTTATAGGATAAGGAGTAACGGCTAGTTTGACCCAAATAATGGCTAGTTTGACCGGTTCCAAAGAACCGTTGGGCCATTGGAGCCGCACGGTTCTGGGTCCGGTTCCGGTTCCGGTTCCTTGGAACCGTTGGGCCGGTTGAACCGGACCGGTCCGGGTCACGGTTCTGAGCCGGTTCCTTGGAACCGTTGGGGCGGTTGAACCGGTTCGGACCGGGTGAACCGGCCCGCGGTTCTTTGGTCCGGTTCCTGCGGTTTTTTCCGGCGGTTCCACGGTTCCGGCAATTTTTTTCCGACGGGTTCACGGTTTCGCGGTTCGGGACCGGTTCGGAACCTGTCGCGAACGTTCCGGTTCCGGTTCCGGTTTCAAGCGGTTCGGGACCGGTTCGGTACCGGGCCAACTCGGACCGTGGCCATCACTAACTATAGTGACAATTACATATGCCATTAAAGACCAAATTAAGTGTTGCTAAATCACTTTCTGGTGGAACTTAAAATAAAAACCAATAATTATGACTCTAATAATAAGAATTAGTGGAAATTTTTTAATGCCACTAAATTCAATGTTGCAAAAAGCAAAATTTAATGTAGTGTACGACGAGTGGAGTTTGGGGAATTCGACTTTTTGATTTACTAAAGGGTTGGATATAAAATATGTTTTTAATCATTTTTATGATGAGAAAAGTCTTGCTATTTTAGCATTACAACTTCTGGGCATAGGAATTATACAATTATTAATATGGCTTCTCGGTGTAGACCTCGACCATACTACTGACTTTTGAAAAGATGTTCATGACTTCCAACTGATGTTGAACAAGAAGGAGTCATACAAGATAGGCACGGTTCATTATCCTAAGGAATGACTAGGTCTCAAAGGAAGCCTAATAAATTTAGCTTCCAAGTGACTCATTACTAGCAAGAACTCATAATTCACAAGTGTTTAATACAAGCAAGCAACATAAGTTGTCCATGGATGGAGATCGTAATGGACTTTTTTGATTCCCTACCATAGAACTCATATATTCATTCATGTACAAATTTATACTCAACCCATTTTTCCCATATGCAAATCAATTAGTTAACTACAACCCCAAACTCTACAAAGTAGACTAATCACTTATGATGATGGAAATAAACACATAAACATACAGGACTTAACAATCAAACAAAACGTAACATAAGTTAACAAATCAATAAGAATATTTTACTATCCTCAATTTGGAGCGGTTTAAGAATCACAACAATGAGAACAAGAGCTTTCAATATTCAAATCATTAAATACTCCACACCAAGTGTAAACACAAACCCAAAACTTCTGGAATATCTAACCACCTTGATTAATCACGAAATGAAAATTACTACTAAACGCTAGTGTTTAGCAACTAATTTACAACTCAAGGCTTGAGTATCAGAAAAAATGAACCAAAGTAAATGTTTAAGTAAAAGCTAAGGAAAGTTTCTTGAACCAAAAGGTATTTAAAACTGCAATAACATGGACAAGATTAGAGAGAAGAGAGAATGAAGCTAAGTTCAGCTTGTTAGCTAAAGGTATGCGTATCTTTCCTTTAGAATCTTAGAGTATTTACAGCCAAATGGAGGAGCTTACCACTTGCTTTCATGATGATGGCAATGGTAGTCAAACAAGCAACCTCCTTCATCCTTAGTTGCTGGTGCACGGGAGTAGGACGGCTTAAGCACGTACGGGAAGTCACTGAAGGAAGCTTGAGGCAAAAGTTCCTGAGAAAAAATTGAATAGTAATTAGCAGACCTGAAACAGTCGACTCGACTGGCTCCGATTGACTGGTTGACTGATTTAGTAAGGGCCCTTTTTTTCTTCTGAAGATTTTTGAAGTGTTTGGTGCCCTGATTTTACGATGATACGCGGTCGACCTCCTGCAGACCATGCTTGACTCCTTCATTGATTTTTGTCTGAGATTTGTCTTTTCTAATCTAAAGGCTTAGGTCTTGATTTTCGAGGTTCATTAAGTGCCCCGAACATGCTAAAACTTCGTCAAAAGTTGCCAAAACTCAAGAAATCAATTAAACCGCTATACCACAAGCATAAATCATAGAAATTGATCATAGTAGGCCTAAGTTGAGTAAGATATGAACAAAAATGGTTTAACATCAATTAATATCAGGGCATAAATCACGCGATAAGCGCGTGTATCAAAAATTGATAGAGGTCTAGAGTCGTAGGTTATTGAATGTTTACTAAGTCCGCTTTATGCAACGAATTTTATACACCTTAATTAATTCTAATGACTACCATTAGTGGTAAGCAAGGGGTCGATCCACAGGGAAATGCTTGTATGACAAAAATAATTTTATGACCGAAAGTTTTGATTTTGAGTTATAAAAACTATGTACGATTTAAATTTCAAACAATAAATACGAAGAGTGGAGTTTGGGGAATTTGACTTCGTGATTTACTAAAGGGATGGGTTGGAAATATGTTTTTTATCAGTTATATGATGAGAAAATTCTGCCTATTTTAGCTATACAACTTCTGGGCAGAGGAATTATATTGTTATTAATATGGCTTCTCGGGCGTAGAACTCGACCATACTACTAATATTGTATCCATGTTTATGACATCCAATTTATGTTGAACAAGAAGGAGTCATAAAAGATAGGCATGTTTCATCATCCTAAGGACTAATTAGGTCTTGAAGAAATCCTAATAAAGTTAGCTTTTAGGTGACTCATTACTAGCGTGAAATCATACTTCACAAGTGTTCAATACAATCAAGCAACATAAATCGTCCATGGATGGAGATCGAAATAGACTTTCGATTCCCTACCATGGAACTCACATATTCCTTCATGTCCATATTTATACTCAACCCATTTTCCTCATAAGCAAATCAATAAGTTAACAATAACCCGAAACTCAAAAAGTAGACTAATCACTCTTGATGATGGAAATAAACACATAAACATACATGACTTAACAATCAAAGAAAACGTAACATAAGTTATCAAATCAATAAGAATATTTTACTACCCTCAATTTGGAGCGTTTTGAGAATCACAACAATGAGAACAAGAGCTTTCAATATTCAAATCATTAAGTACTCCACACCAAGTGTAAACACAAACCCAAAAATTCTGGAATATCTAACCACCTTGATTAATCACGAAATGAAAATTACAACTAATCGCTAGTGTTTAACAATTAATTTACAACTCAAGGCTTGACTATCAGAACTAATGTACCAAAGTAAATGTTTAAATAAATGCTAAGGAAAGTTTCTTGAACCAAGAGATATTTAAAAGTGCAATAACATGGACAATATAAGAGAGAAGAGAGAATGAAGCTAAGTTCAGATTGTTAGGTAAAGGTAAGCGTAGCTTTCCTTTAGAAATTTAGAGTATTTACAGCCAAATTGAGGAGCTTCCCACTTGCTTTCATGATGATGGGAATGGTAGTCAAACAAGAAACCTTCTTCATCATTAGTAGTTTGTGCACAGGAGTAGGACGACTGAAGCAGGTACGAGAAGTCATTGAAGGAAGCTTGAGGCAAAAGTTCCTAGGAAAAAATTGAATTGTAATTAGCAGACCTGAAACAGTCGACTCAACTGGCATCGATCGATCGGTTGACTGGTTTAGTAAGGGCCCTTTTTTTTCTTCTGAAGATTTTTAAAGCGTTTAGCGCCCTGATTTTACGATGCTACGCTTGTATGACAAAATTAATACGAAGAGTGGAGTTTGGGGAATATGACTTCTTGATTTACGAAAGGGATGGGTTGAAAATATGTTTTTAATCAGTTATATGATGAGAAATGTCTGGCTATTTTTGCTATACAACTTATGGGCATAGGAATTATATTGTTTTTTTTTTATAGGAATTATATTGTTATTAATATGGCTTCTCAGCGTAGAACTCGACCATACTACTAATTTTGTATCCATGTTCATGACATCCAATTAATGTTGAACAAGAAGGAGCCATACAAGATAGGCATGGTTCATCACCCTAAGGACCGATTAGGTCTTGAAGGAATCCTAATAAAGTTAGCTTTTAGGTGACTCATTACTAGCATGAACTGATACTTCACAAGTGTTCAATACAATCAAGCAACATAAATTTTCCATGGAGGGAGATCGAAATGGACTTACGATTCCCTACCATGGAACTCACATATTCCTTCATGTCCATATTTATACTCAACCCATTTTCCTCATAAGCAAATCAATAAGTTAACCACAACCCGAAACTCTAAAATGTAGACTAATCACTCATGATGATGGAAATAAACACATAAACATACAAGACTTAACAATCAAAGAAAACGTAACATAAGTTAACAAATCAATAAGAATATTTTACAACCCACAATTTTGAGCGGTTTGAGAATCACAACTATGAGAACCAGAGCTTTCAATATTCAAATCATTAAATACTCCACACCAAGTGTAAACACAAACCCAAAAATTCTGGAATATCTAACCACCTTGATTAATCACGAAATAAAAATTACTACTAATCTCTAGTGTTTAACAACTAATTTACAACTCAAGGCTTGGGTATCAGAACTAATGTACAAAAGTAAATGTTTAAGTAAATGCTACGGAATGTTTCTTGAACCAAGAGGTATAATTAAAAGTACAATAACATGGACAAGATAAGAGAGAAGAGAGAATGAAGCTATGTTCAGCTTGTTAGCTAAAGGTAAAATTATCTTTTCTTTAGAAATTTAGAGTATTTACAGCCAAATTGAGGAGCTTCTCACTTGCTTTCATGATGATGGCAATGGTTGTCAAACAAGCAACCTCCTTCATCATTTGTAGCAGGTGCATAGGAGTAGGACGGATGAAGCCCGTACGGGAGGTCATTGAAGGAAGCTTTTGTCAAAAGTTCCCGGGAAAAAATTTAACTTTGATTAGCAGACTTTTAAACAGTCGACTCAATTGGCACCGATCAACCGGTGGATTGGTTTATTTCTGATTTTGCCCTAATTTTGCGATGCTACGCGTTCGACCTCCAGCAGACCATGCTTGACTCCTTCATTGATTTTTGGCTGAGATTTGTCTTTTCTAATCTAAAGGCTCGGATCTTTATTTCTGAGGTTTATTAAGTGCCTGAACATGGTAACACTTGGTCAAAAGTTGCCAAAACTACAGAATTCAATTAAACCGTTAGATCACAAGCATTAATCATAGAAATTGATCATAGTAGGCCTAAGTTAAGTAAGATACGCACAAAAATGGTTTGACATCAGTTAATATAAGGGCATAAATCGCACGATAAGCGCGTGGAGCAAAATTTGATAGTGGTCCAGAGTCGTATGTAACATTTGAGAAATTAATTTGGGATTAAATATTAATAAATAATAATAATAATAATAATAATAATAATAATAATAATAATAATAATAATAATAATAATAATAATAATAATAATAATAATAATAATAATACCCAAACCCCAAGATTTACCAGCTTCCTTTTCGTGTAAACCCAAAATACTCAACCCACCTTTTCTTTTTCCTTTTACTCATTGAAAAACCAATAACCTTCACAAACCCATGAACACTTCCTCCCTCTTCGTGCGACAGAACCGGGCAGCCATTAAAGCCCACCTTTTTCCTCTTCTTCTTCCCTTCCATTCGAACTCAGTTCATCATCTTCCCCGAAACTGATCGAATTCGGCCATGGATGCAAATCTTTGAAGCTTTCGAGTTCCAACAATTGAACACAAGAATTCCAATAAGTCTTTTCAATTGCCATTAATGTTTGAAGAAAACAAGATCACTCTTCCTCTCCTTCTGATTTGCGAGAAAGAAATATAATAGGTATAGTCTCCTTCCTTAATTTCTTTCTATTATTTTCAAGAACAGTAACCCAATCTTGATTTTCTCATGCTCTTCCTTTCAAGTAAAATGAAGTACAACAACACCATGAAGTTTGCCCAACGTGTTGGTATCGGTGCTCCTGTTTATCTTGCTGCTGTATGGCTTTTGAAAATTTTGGTAAACTCCTTTATTTACTTTATTCTTTTATAAATCTAGAATTTATATACTCATATTCCTATTTTCCTATTATTTTCTGTTTTTATCTTAATTCTCTTACCATTCAAAAGTCTTAAACCATGAAGATGGATTTATCCTAAAACTATGGTTTTGTTGATTATACTCATGTAATTAATTGGCCAAAGTTAAGTCTATTAGCAAGTAATTTGGATATTGAGAATTTCTATTGTTGTTGGAAATCTTGGGAGTTTATTAGAAAATATTGGTGAAGGTTATATGTTGGATTAAGTTTATTGAATCTTGTTAGGTAGTATGAAAAATTATGGGATTGCTTAATGTTCTTGAACTAATCATGAGACTCTTTTAGGTATTTTTGATTTTTGAATTTTGACTAAGATGTGTAGGTTGTGTCTTGATTCAAATTGGAGACTAGTAATATTGGGTAGTTTGAAATTCTTGAAAAGATTACCGAATTCTTTGGAGGATTGACATTATTAAATTTAATTCGTATTCTCTATTGGCTATTAATGAGTCTTGACTAGAATATGTAAATGATGTCTTGAATTTGATTGGAAATATAAAGAGAATTAGCGAGGTGGGTAATATTTAAAGAAATGTAAACGAGTTTAGACCGTGTCTAAAATATTTGAAGATATAAGGGGTTTGAGTTAGATCATGCACAATCTTTGATGATTAGATATGCTAGTTTAAAATCTGAGTTTGACCTTTAGACATAGGAGGAGATGTAATTTGTTATTAATAAAGTAGTATCGAATGCTCTTTGGTGACGTCGTTATTGTCATGTTTCAGAATATGTCTACGCGAGGAGCCCTTCTAATTATTTGCGATGAACCGATCTTGATTCTTTGAAGCGTCAATGTTGGTGAGTTGTGGAAATCCCTTAAAGCGTCTGGCCAGACTACTGTTTTAAAATGTTTCTTTATCAAATTGTTTTGAACTGATGAATTGGATATGAATGATTATGATGATATTGATATGGTCAATGGATCGGGCTAGCGGGCTGGTCATTGACGGAGTTGAGGGACATTGTCCCTTGCTCCCTGTTTTTGAGGCAAATTGTCATTGAGAAATTGACTAGCCTCACCCGAGAGCGACATAACCATAAAGCTATGGAGCACCTCTCAACTAGACTCCATGTGCGCACATAGATCTAGGAAACTGATGTTGCTTTTAAACTTATAATTTGAATTATTTTATTTTATTGTTTTGGATTGTTACTTCTCATTCAGTTGAATCTGACTCTCTAGTGTTTCCGTCTTTTAGAGTTGCCTACAGATCGGTACCGGCTGGGCACGAAGGGATAGCAAGGGTGATTAGAGTATATCTGGATGTCATTTTGGTTTTCGTGTATGTATAAAAGTTATAAAGTGTATGTTGAACTTTAGTAAGTGTGTAGTAGATTTGGTTAGTTTGACTTTGGACTTTTATAGTGGCTTGTATAGTTATTTTGGCCTTTGGTTTAGATGTTTGAACTTCAAAATAGGTATCTAGTTACGTTTTAGATTTTTGTGAGCTTTTGCGAGTTATGATCAGAGTTTGAATGCTTTGGGCAAGATAAACTGTGGTGAACATTGTCGATGGTTTGAGATTTGAGTTCTTTGGGTTAGTGAACCTCGTGATGACCCATTTTACTCAGTCAACGGTAAGTCGGGTTGTTACAGGTAGTATCAGAGCCGACTCGCTACGGTGACTAATCTTTATAGTTAGTTCACCTAGCGGGCATACAATCTTGGGAATTAGGAAAAACGTGATTTGAGGACTTAGATGTATAAGGCAAGAAATAGGATTAGAAGTAAATATGATTGTCGTATTAACCTAGGTGTTTGAGTTTGTCAAGGATTACGGGGTACAACGGGGAACGCATTAACGATTGATCGAGGCGTTAAGAAGATTCAGTTCGTCGATGCAACGTTGGAAGTATTTTTTGATGATGTCTATGTCTTTTTGTTCATCGTAGTTCCTTGTTGATTATCGTTTTAGCAGCTAGAATAGTATGTCCTAAAATTGCGAATCGTGTCACCTCGTTGCTAGCCTTTTGCTATCAACTTTTATTTGTTGATCCACGATTATGATTATAGTTTGGTGCACGAAAGCATTGCCATACGGTTGTGTAATATCGATCATATTTTGTTATAAGTGAGTTGAACTTTGACGATGTAGTATCGTAGTAGATAGTTTAGTAACAACAAGGTATATTAAGCCTATTGTTAGTAAAGCCTAGGTGCAAGTATAAATAAAGACATAGTGCTAGATAATGTTTAAACTTTTATAGGAACGATGATTTTTTTTGTTTAATATTGAATTTTGCCTTATTGTGAGGATTTAGACTAGTTCATTTGGGGAAATAAAGTTGTATAAATAAGATATTGGAGCCAGTTCGTTTTAAGTAGAGACATTGGAAAAATGAGGAGATCATTGTTAAAAATGTATGAAACTCTTTTACATGTTGGAAGGACTACACAATTTATAGATTGAGTGCCATGTGAAAACTTGGAGGTCTATATAAAGTACAATTTGGTGATTAAGTATTAGGATGTATAGGAATTAGCCGAAGTTACTTTAGAAAATTTAGAGTTAAAATTGTGAGTGTTGATATTATATGGTTTATACATTAATAAGAAGGTATTTAATATTAATAATGTTGTACTATGATTAATTCAAGTTGTTAAACTAAGGAAGTTACTTAGTAGTGTAAGAGTTGTGTATCATATATGTATCAAGACTTTGTGGAAAACGAATCTTTTATCATTAAGTATACACAATAATTCTAAATGTTCATGTCTGGAAAAAAAAATTTGAGGAAGAATGCATGGTTAAAGGTTGACTACGATATAAAGAGAATTTAATAATTCGAGGAGTAAAGCATATTGGGATTAGCGTATAATGGATAGAATTAGAATTAGACATGAGGCTTGGTGTTTTATTGTTGTCATTGAGGAAATATGTTTAAATTTCAAACAATAAACTATTCACGATTTAAATTTCAAACAATCAATACGAATTGTGGAGTTTGTAGAATTTGACTTCTTGATTTACTAAACGGATGGGTTGAAAATATGTTTTTAATCAGTTTTATGATGAGAAAAGTCTTGCTATTTTAGCTCCACAACTTCTGGGCATAGGAATTAGATTATTATTAAAA